>JAGUCH010000008.1:6605000-6787500 GCA_019096065.1 Paracyclopina nana
ATTAGGGCTGAGAGTGATGAGCGAGAACTGCGAGGCAACCGCACTTGTCACAACAAGTTCTTGAAAGACAATGCCGATGTAAAGATGATTAATGAATTTTTGAATTTGGCGAGATTGTCCATGTTTCCAGCAAAACTTTTCCACGTGGATGCTTTCCTGCCAAGGAATGGCAGAAAATTTCTGAATATGCTTATGTGTCACTCATTAGCGTCGTTGAGCATGCTGCTAGGCAGCACCCCAATTGCGATTTGAGCAAAAGTGTCGCCATCTTTTTTGATGGGCTCCAGCTGGCACATAGCAGCCATGATCAGCTCAATGTTCTGGCACTCAAAGTCATGCCATGCATCAGCATTAATGTTCTTGTGCTACATGTGTACAAGAGGAAGTCAGGGCTGAACCCCAACAAGATCATGGCCAAGTTAATTGAGGAAGCTTGCCAAAGTGGCATCAGAATTTGTCGAGTAATTGGTGATGCTCCGGTTTGTGCGAAGTTGAAAGGTGTCACCCAATTCAATGGCCAAAACAGCTGCGAATGCTGTGAGCGTTTCGGTGTGATTGTTGGCAGACGCATGTGCTTTCCTGCTAGTACCATGGATGCGCCATTGAGGAACAGAGCGGAGTGGTTTCACCTTGCAAACCGGATCCAATCATTGGGCATTGAATACTTTTCTAAGGCAGAACTGAAAGGAATTCGAGCTGCAACACCGCTGGCTTTATTGGAAGATTTTGACATCATGACAGGCTTTATCTATGAGCCAATGCATAACCTTTTGGGAAATGCATGCAAGCTCAAATTCAGCTGACATTGGGCATTGGAGATTCTACGAAGAGCATGTCCATTGCAGCAATCGCTCGGGTCTACAAATTTGATCAGCGATGGATCTTTATCAAGCTCCCCAGGGAATTTAATTGAACCCCTCGAAAACTTGCTGAAGAATTTGTGAATTACAAGAGCCAGGAGCTGATCTCTGTTGTTCTAGCCGGATTTATTGCAGTCATGGACGCTGTCAATGCTTGCGACAAGTACAGTGAAGGCGCAATCACTGTTTGGTTGCAGTTTGCCTTTGTTGTCAGAGCTGTCATGTTTGATAATGCCAATCTCAAATCCATCATCGCAAACTGCAAGCTGGAACAGGTCTTCAGGGACTTCTACATCAACTATGAAGAGGAGCATGGCCTAATTAACTGTACATGGAACATCCACAATATGTCGCATTTGCTCCGGGCCTGCTGCATCTCCAGATTGCCTGCCATCAGTGCACTTAAGTTTGAAGGAAACCTGTCATTTGTGAAAAAAGTTATGAAGTCCAACACCATGTCCTTTTCTAAGCAGATCATTGAGAAGGTATTTCGAAAAAATGTTGGACCTCACTCATGCGAAAACACCGTCAGCTTCAAAAGCAACAGCTCGGCTCGTCACGGAGACAATCTCATCTATACGGACTACAAGCAGCTCTATCAAATTGTCACCATTAATGATGACTGCTACATTGCACGTCGCTATGTGACCGAGTCCGTCAATTTTCCTGCTGCGCCAAACCTGAATTGGAAAGGTGTTGGCGTTGAGCGATGGCTGAGACTTGAGCCCGAGGAATAAGTTGTCCTCTAGAGTTTGGTCATAGCCAAGGCAGTTATTGATGACCAATACATAAATGCCTTCGACTCTTTCTTCACTTGAAGATTAGCTACAACAATTTCAACATGTTTCAACTGTAATATGTGATTAATAACTTTTGATTGGTCATCCATCTTAAATGCTTTAAGTCAAGATGGATGGCTTTTTTTTTGCCACTAAGGCCAAATCAAGGGAATCGGTTCGTTTTTCATGTTATATCGAAATAAAAAAACATGGCGAATACCTCTTATCTGTCTTATTCATCAATTGATGCTAATTTATTGCCAATCATTGCACATCATTTCTTGAGATTGATCATTTTCATTCAATCAATCAGCCTTAATTAATTGTTTTGTGCCAGCAATCATGCATTCCCCGCTTGCCCCTTCTTTAGCACTAAAGCTGAAAAGAAGTTGTCTGCGGCTATGATTAATGACTATTTGCTTCATGCTTCTGAAGGACTTTCTTATTATTACTGTTGCACAGTGGTTCAAAATCCCTTCTAGACGAGCAAGGGGAAAAAATTCGCGAAATCGTCGGAGTCAATTATCATAGGGCTCTAAGCTAAAATTGGCTTTCAGAGCTCCAAATTCCGCACATTTCTGCAGCCAATTTTGATGAATAATCATAAAAAGGGGGTCTGATTATCATCTTATAATAGCTAAATGATGGGCAATAAGTACATCATGTCCCTGGTGCACGTTACGACCAGAATAGGACTTGATTGGACTCTTCCAGTGGAACCAGTGGAAACCGTGGAACCCGTGGAGCCCCCAGATGCCCGGAAGGTTGCCTATTCACCGCTACATCACCACCTCAAAATCACAAAACCTCCCTTCTTAAAAACACCTTTTTCATCTCCTCCAACTCTCTGATTATTGCTGCTGCTGCTGCTACTGCCTATACGTTGAGCCTAACCTATGGCAATTCACCTGACTTTGAGTGGAGGAGTTGCTAGCCATTGTATGGAGGAGTTGCTAGCTGCTCTATAGGGAGGGCCTGCTGCTGCATGATGATGGAGAGAAGCAGATGGAAGCTGATGGAACTTGCTGCCATGGATCGAGGGAAGAAGAAGGAGAAGACTCGAGGAGTTCGAGGGGGGACTTCAGAGAAGCAAGACATGGACCTAGTGCACAAGGCCCATTGAGTGAGCTCTGCCTTGCTATTGTCCCACCAAAGTTCTCCAAAGTGTGCTGAGGCATGAAGAAGATGGCCACAAGAATATTTACTGCAGTATTTATTGCTTTGTGTTAGTAGCCATTAATTTGTGTGGTGTTAAAAGCTGAGTGAATAAGACAACTCTGTTGAACTTTGTTTGACCATGACTTGTATAGTGGTTTTCTGGGCAGTTATGCATCCAAGTCTGAGGCTGTTGAGGTTGTTGAGGACTTGGGTAGGAGGCCCAATCACTGGTCTACAACACTGAAGCTTGCCATGTGATGTATCTCGCCATAGTTGGAGCACTGAAGCTGTGGCTTTGGGTCCAAGGCGGGTAGACATCCGGCCAGCACCCGGAGGCTGCGAACGGTACCGCGACCATAAAGCCGATGCTAACCATCCTAGGCTTTAGAGGGTGTGACCGTCGCACACCATTTTGGAGGCCCCGGAGGAATTGATGTACACTTTCTCTCCTAAAGGTTTGATGACCAAAAACCCATTGAAGTCCCGGAAAATGTCTTGGTGTGTATCAGGATTCCTGCTCTGCGGCGCAGGTTGGGCGGCACGCTGATTGCGATCAGGGTGTGTCAAATACAGTAAAAAATCCCGAAGGCTGACGAGCCGATGGGGGTCACTCCGATGGCATTTTGGGCCTTTGAGGTGCTCGTGCTTTATATTCCCTTAGGCCTAAAGTGTGCATCGATGCCGTTGGCGGGTTGGAACTGGCGCGCGGGGAGTGCAAGAAGGTACAGGCCGTGACGTACCACCAGCCCGTTGATGATGTCTTCCATGGACTATTGTTATGATGATGGGCCTACACAAAGTAACAATGACACTGTCTTTCCCGGAGGTGAATGCATGCGTGCAGGCTCCGCATGGCATAGCTTGGAGTATGGGTGCCATGGCAGCCGGAAAGCCAGCCAAGGTGCAGGTTGCGACCTGAGCCTCTGTTGCCTATCCATCATGGGGCGAGTGAGCGCAAGAGTGGTGCGCCACTAGTGGGTCTCGTCCGTGGGTATGGCCACACAGATGGAAGAAGATGATGTAATCCATGACCCCGCTGTGAGTCAATGAACCCCAAATAGGCCATGCATGGAGCCAAAGTGGGAGCCACAAAGGAAAATGCGTGTTTGGGGCCCAAAAAACTGGCTAACCTTGGACAAGTTGCCGAGGGCACAGGGAAGGTTGGCCGGCCCGCAACTTGAGGAGGAGTGGGCAAACTTTAAATCTTCATTCACTGAGTCGACACTGGTTGGCGAAGTGGCATACCTTTTTTGCGTAAAAAGTTGATGCACCTTTGTTTCAGAGACTTAAGAAGAACCTACCATCTGTGGCACCAGTAGTGCTAAACTCTTAACCTTTTCTATAATATAATAAGTGAGTGTACCTGTGTGTGTGTGTGTGTGTGTGTGTGTGTTTTGTCTTGGCCGCTCATAGCCTTGACAAAAAATAAAACAAACGAGCTTAGTAATTGCAACCTTTTTCTCTGTGTCACTTGACGCGGCGTAGTAATTAGGACAAGCTTCCCTGTGCTTTGAACAGCGTATAGCTTTCAATTCCGTATTACCGAATTTAGTACACGCAGAAGTGTACTAAGACCAGAATATTGCGTGTGACTCCGTTGCACCTCTTAAAGATAAGAATACTCAGTGTGACTCCGTTGCACTTTTAAAAGATAAGAAAAAAAATAAGAAATGGCAAATCAGGATTCTAGGATCGCTGGACCTACACTGGTTGATGAAACTATGAAAGTTAAGGATCGATTGTTAAACCACCTTGGGATATCAGAGGCCTCCCTTCAAGGGTACCTGTCCCAATGCACCCCAAATGGGACAAGCAGAGCTGAGTTGCAAAACTTTATGCTACATGTTGCTTATCCAGAAGCACTTGAGTTTGTTACAGTCACTCCAGCACAAGTAGCAGCTGTATGGGAAAGGACTCGAACAGTACTTGTCCCTAGGGAGCCAGTCAGGCCGTTGGACGACCATATAAAAGCCATTATTGGGACTATGCCCCAAAAGGATCCTGTGGGCCAAGTTGTAAATGTGGTTAAGTATATAGACAGGCTTGACCCTGTTTCATTGACAAGCACTACATGTGCCTTGTTGTGTATTTGTTTTGGTCTGGATGATATTTTGACGCGTATTGAGGAAAAGAAAGTTGCACAGCAGAATATTGCTCTCCAAGAAGTTGAGGGTAGCTTCATGATTAGTCTAACGCAAAGGACACAGGAAGTGGTTGCTTTACTGATATCAAGGAATTGGCAAAAGATCCGGACATTTGGAGATGGATTTTCCATTGTAGCGAGACTTTACGGGTTACAAAGTGACTTTTTTCTGAATGAACCGCTTTCGCTGAAGCCACGGATGAAAACTCCGGGCCAGAATGTACACTTTCCGGATAGTGAGACCAGTAATGCCGCACAAGATATGTCGACAATAGCAAGCCCACCTGGGACTAACCATCATGAGCTCACAGAAGGAACTGACCAGGATGGCCATAATAAGTCAGTCCTGACTTCGACTAAAATGAATTCCCGTGATTTACACAACCTAACAAATTCAATTACGCTTCCTCCAATGGACGTTGCACATAGAATGGTACAAAAGATGTTGTCAGGGGGCCACTTGAATATTCAAGAATTGAATACAGTTAAGGCTTATTATACGAAAATGCATGATGCGAGTACTGCAAACAAAATCATTGCCTCCGTGCAAATCACAGCTAAGCATATGGTTGGGGCAAAAGTGGATTCCATTTTCAGTAAGAATTTGGAAAGGACTTTAATTATAGTTGATGCTGCATCAAAGGAACGTATGGTGCCAGAAACTGACGTCATCTATGATGAGTCTGCTCCAATTTCAGAAAGGCTAAAACTAATTAATACTGATGAGATAAAGGATGTGGACTCAGCCAGGAGGGTAGTTCTTCAGATGGTCGATCCTAACCTGTCTTCAGGGAAGAAAATGATTGAAATGCAGAAACTCTTTAGTGTACTTAGCATGCGAGATGAATTTACTTCACTCCAAAAGCAAATATTGGCTGAGGGCTACTTAAAGACTCCTGAGATAAGTGTAGCAGCAGGAGTGTCAGCCGATACTTCTAAGAGCATTTATGACCCGACCACCATGAAGGGGTACATTGCATGTCCTACAAATGGCCATGTTAAGTATGCCAGTTCACAGTCCATGAAGGAAATCAGGCACAAGTTCTCTAAAAAGTTCGACCTACACAGTCCTTCATTAACTGCTGAGAATATAACATCTTTCTTAGAATATATGGCAACTGAGGCCGGCAGGCAGCATTGGTCCCATGCAGCGCTGTTAACAGCTATGTGTGAGGCTGCCTCCCAGAATACTGGTGAATATTTTAAGGGAATGGCTGGAGAAGGGAAAGATGGCATGGAATTGCTCTGGCAAAACATCTTTAACTTCACTCAGTTCGTGCATAAGGAGGATGCATACTTCCTTATTCAGGAGCTGATCCGAAAGCCAACTGGGAGCTTCACTTCAACACTTAAGGAAATATTTCGACTACGAATAAAGATACATAGTACATCCATTGGGGATGATGGGGACGCTCATGCAGTCTCTGAATCCATCTCTGACGGATTTGCACTTCTGAGACGCCATTGGCCCCAAAATTATCAGTCATTAGTGAACAAATATAATGATTATTTGTTGAAGGCAAATATTCCGTCTAGGAGTGTGCATGCCTACAACATCATGATGAACCTGATAGGCAGTGATCTGGGTACTTATGTGCCAAGGGATCATGATAGAGCTCATAAAGAGGAGAGGCTGCCAATGGTACCCAATATGCGAGCCAAGCCCAGAATTGCAATGGTAGAAGCTACTGAAGAAGATTTGTTAGATAGTGCTAGCACAACGTCTGCGGCTTCTGGCCGTAGTCAACAAAGTGCAAAAATAATAAATGAGCTAAAGAACAAAAATACAGGGTGCAGCGCCGAAAATGCAACCGTGCTACAGCCAATTCGGCCGGTTTATTTACTACTTCAGAGCAGCCCGCTGTGTGCAGTTTCGGAGCCTCATACTGTACTTTCCTAATATTCCACGGATAGCTCCTCTAGCTCGTGACGACAAGGAATTTGCCCGTGTTAGATTTACTAATACAAAAGCCAAACCAGACCCAAAAGAGACAGAGTTACTAGAAGAGGTAGTTCCTACTTGGAAACTGAATAAAAACATGGCTGCAGTTCCTGATTATATTCAGTTCCTCAAAGCGACCGGCATGGACCACCAAGATGATAGCAACATAAATGAAATGAAGCGGCTGCGTCTCACCTACGATGACCTATACCGGCTAGCTTTTAGAAAGTTTAAGTAAATACTTAGTTTTCGACCAGATGGAGGTAAATATAGTGCCCATCCTATATGGGACCACTATCTTTACTTTGTCAGTCCAATATGGGCACGCCGTTTTACCAATCAAGCGCACCCATTTACGTTACGATTGATCCATGCAGTCACAAAATCTGCGCAAATCATAGAGATCATGGAGAATAACTAACGAGCCCTGTACACTTGCATGCTCGTCAGTAATACTAAGAATTTATAAAACTGGTAGATGCTATCCAAACGCATCAGAAGGCAGAAAAAACCTTCACACAATACTTGGTTCGAAATGACACCAAGGTTTGTGACGGTATCTTTACAATCAATTAACGAAACACTTCAGGTTGTCTTCTTGGAATGGGACAACTTGGCTCTCCCTGTTGCTCACACTATCACAACTGGTTGAGCCTTGCTTATTGTTTGGAACATGCCTGCCCCATACTCAATAGTAGGGGCTAGGCTTACAATACTTCTTTCCCAATAAAGTTATATGCTTTTTACAAAAGCAAAGATGGATACAAATCCTATCGTTCCGTTATGTGAACATAGGAACTTAATTTCCAAGACAAGTTCAACACCTCTTATGAAAGTAAAGAGCATGGATATAAACCCTATGCGTTATGTTCGGTAAACATAGGAAGTATTGTGTAAAATAAAAATGTTGACCTTCTGAACCTGTACTAATACCACACTTAGTCTTGAAAAGTGTCAATGTTTGGGCCTACACGCCCGTATAAGCCTTGGCTACTGTACAAAAAATAATAAAGTATAATGACCTTTGCCCTCACAATATTATAATTGCAAATGGGGGTGATCAAGGTACCAGAGGGGCATATGCCCCATCTGAAATACGGTATGTTTAGAATACTAAGGAGCTATGGCTCCACTGAGCTATGTCCAAATGGAACACTACAACTCTACGCAATGCGTGAGATGGCTTTTGTTGGACACTACTTCCTTGGCAAAATCTTGGAACGATCTCGAAAAAATGCCCACCCTCCGAAATGAGGAATGAGCGTACTGTATAGTTATCTTTCTTCTTTATAGATTTCACAAATAGCATTGATAAAAAAGAATAATTATGAATTAAGACTGTTCAGTCATGGAAACGATAGCAATATCACAGTAGTACTTGCCATGATGTAAAAACTCCGTTTAGGCGACTACTGTGCTTGTGGTGTCAGAGTGCCTCAACCATGACCTGGTTACATTGAAGAAGTAGGTCTGGTCGTAGCACCTTCTGACCTTGATCAGGATGGAACACGAAAATCTAAAAACTGTACAAATGCAGTTTCATCTCCTTTAAAAGAGACTCTGAAATACTTAGTACAGTTTCTGTGACTAGGTAATAAAAAAGTTCAAACTTTGGATCTCTTCTGAATCGAAGTAAAGTGTGGGTGGCCCTGTTCTCTGAAAAGATTGGGCCCATCCCTTATGGTAAATACTGGAAACAAAATAAGCCAAACTGCTGGTTGAACCATCAGCTTTGGATACAAATAGGATTTTTTGAAGGGGTCTAATGGTTCCCTCATAAAAAACCCTATTACATTCGTTTGGCATAGCGGTCTATGTATGACAAACGAAAATGTTTTGACCACAGTACTTTTTGGGTACACTAATTCCAAATAAAAATAAAGTTCAATTTACGCCTTTTCCACTTATCAAAAAGGCGTACGTTATTTATATCGTTGATGGTGCTCCCTGCACCACGGTTCAAATAAAAATTGAATAAAATTAGCCTAGCCGCTAAATCTTTTAAGGATAATGACTCGAAAACATACTTACCTGAATTTTGAGTGACTGCCAACTGCAGTTCCCACAAAATGCAGAAAATTGTGGAGGGGGGGAGTATATATACGTAGCCGCAGGAAATGCAGCCTGCGCCCCAAAAATTTCACAAAATTTGAGCGCACTCGTGCTCTGTGAAAGTATCGTAAACAAAATTTCTGGATAAAACTGGAAACGGCAAACTGCCACAAAAAACTATCAATCAGAATACAAGCACAAAAACTGGTGCAAAATCTGCTTCATGGAAATATGCGATCAATAAATAATGCTCAGGAGTAAAATCCACACAGGGCTTTAGAAACCATAATATTAGGCTTGACTACCCGCGTGGGAGTAGGCTCAGATGTATTAGAGTTATTCATGAATACTCCATGAATTATGCCAAAGCATGATTAGTATTAGTGCTAACCGAAATTAGCTGAAAAGATGGTGCTGGTTACCTCAATCTTTTGAATTAATTTCGGTTATAAGCACCCGAACCTGATGCACGCATCAAGACCGAGCTGGAATGCAGAGCTATAAATAGCGATACATTTCAGTGATAACGAGATATAAAATAATCTATGAGTCTATTAAAATGGCTAGACAAAAAGCATTTGAGTAAGATAGCCTGAAATGTGAGTTGCATCGCGCAAGACGCTGAGCCAGCGCTTGTCGAGCAGATACCCGACTCCAAGGGGGGCAAAAAGTTGTTATTGAACAAGGAACCTAGAGACGCTCCCACACTGGATAAATCCAGTTAGAACGGCTTCGGTTGAAGATGTGGAATGGTGGCGCCACCATGCGCCTACCCTCGAACTAAAAACATTTTGCCCATGGCTAAAACGAATGATAAACGTGGAACCGCCGGCGCACCTACACAATTCACCTGCGTGGGATCTGGAATCCACCTGAACGCCAAACTACCACACTTGGCTCGGGTGGTGACCTTAATTCCTGGTTTTATGATGCGAACACAAAGAATAAAAGTAAAACGTTAAGCAAAAAATCGAGGAAATTAAGATAACCGATAACATATTGATAGCACTAATCGGCGCTAGATGGACCAACAGACAAAAAGGTTAAAAGTGCATATAGATTAGACATATTGTTAAATAAAAGAAATGTGGAAATGTGGCAATCTTGCAGTTGCTGCATGACCCCCATCATCTTTGACAGAAAATTTAGGTTACGCTAAAACACAGCGCTAGCAAAGTTAGCCATGTCAGCACAAAATCCAGACTGACATGTGAGACCTGGAAAAATACAGGTCTTTAGCTCAATATGAAAAAGATTATCACAAAGTGCCTTGTGCTTGAGCTTGCTCTTGCTATGTGCAATAACATACAGCTGGTTTTCCGGTCCTGTCCGAGGGAATACGTTTCCTTCGCCGCACTCAAGGCCGAGCTGGGATGCTAGATGATTTTTTCCATGCATCAAGGCCGAGCCGGAATGCCAAAGGAAAAAATGCTGCCGAATTGGCATTGATAGCCCATTAGCACCAACGCTCGGCCTGTAGTGTTCGCATACACTCAAGTATGGTGCTGCATCAAGCCCGAGCTGGAATGCAGGGCTATAATTAGTCCTCATGAGACTGTTCTTAAACATGGACGCATCGTTTCAAGGCCTAGCTGGAATGCTAGCATATTTACAGGCCCAAATCTGTGGATTTGGGCCGCTAATGATTAATTATGCGATTAAAAATGCAGCACATAATGCCTGAAACCTGGTATTTTTGGGCTCCTTGACCATGTAATGTAAACAATTGGACTTAAATGTGCTTGGCTGTGATAATTATTTGCTAACTCTAATGATTGGTGCTGAGCTTCCTGTTGAGTATTATGCTGAGCTATTGCTGAACTTAAACGCGAAATGAGTTGCGGCAAACACAGTAGACACAAAAATAATAGGCACGTGGACTTTATTCCCGTAAGGGAGGCCTCCTGGCGGGGGGCTGGCCGTGGGCCACGTAGGGGCCAACCTGGCCGGTGCGGTGGCCTACCGGGAATGCGATGAGTTCTGCAAAAGATAAGATAAATATAGTGAAGCGGTGATAGCTTAAGTGAATAAGTTCGACTTACTAGACGACTCCTTCGAGGGGGTCCGCCTCCGCCACGCCCATCGTGCGGAGGACCCAGGCCGACACCCGGGGGAGGTCCTCCGGCTCGGCCCACACCCGGCTGACAAGCCGGTAGAGGCCCGGGGGTTTTGCCCGGTGGACCCAGGCGAGGGCAGGGAGAGCCACCAAATAATAGGCGGCCGCCCCTGCCAAGTTCAGGGCCACGCCCTAGAGGATCTCTTTGGCCTGTAATACGAGAAAAAGTCGAGCTTTCGAACTTTGAATAACCAGATAATGAACTGTTCACTTACGAAGCCCTGAACGGGGCAGGGAGGGCACTCCTCGTGGCCCAAGGGGGCTGCGGGCGGGGCCGCAGGTGACAGGGGCCACCCCGCCGCGGACTCGGCTGCGGGGGGCGCCCCTTCGGTCGCCAAAGCGGCTGGTGCCGCTGTTGTTGTTGTCGGATTCTACATTTATCGAGGAAAAACTCGTTTTACGAATGGATTCGATGGATTTAATCTAGAATAAAAACTTACGAACAGTCCCTCGAGGAAGCCCGCCATGTTTTGGACTTTTTGGTAAACAAGACGCGCTACCAGAAGGTTCCGGACAATAATCAGCCAAATTGTGCTTGATAAAGCCACTTTTCCGTTACGCATTTCCACATAAGTTCTGGAAGCGCTGGAAGACTCGAGAAACGGCTATGAGAATAGTAGCTACCCCACTTGAATTCAAATTCTTTATTATATATATATGAGATACAAGTACGTTAGCATATACTCGAGTATAGTGGAAAGCTTACGAGATCAAAATAAAAACAAGACGAGCGCAAATACAAAAGAGCCGGCTTGAAGTCCGCGAGACCGAGAAAAGTCCGCGAGACCGAGAAAAGTCCGCGAGACCGAGAAAGTGCAAGTTATAAAAGTAAAAGGTGCACGCAGTGGAAAGAGCAAGGTGCAAAAGGTTACAGAAAGCGAGATCAACTCGAAGGAGAGTTTTTCTTCTTCGTCTTGAAAATGAGTTGACAGCGATCCTTAGTTGGCATCGCTGTTGACATCATGGGAAGTTTTGGACCCAGCCGATTCCAGATCCTCGTTTGCGTCTGGGATTAGGTCAGTGGCATCGACTTCTTTGTCAGAAACCAATTCTGCAGCCAAGTTCTGGCGACGATTCTCTCGGGTTCGAGCCCGACGAGAACGGCGCTTCATCGTCTGCCGACCATAACCTTCGGCGACAGGTACCTGAAAAAGTGCATTGAAAGAATAAATGAGAAATTCATTTACAGCTTGTGAATTGATAGGATCTTACCCAGCCTTTGGGATTAGGAACCTCATACACATGGGCCAAACCCGACATAATACTGGGATTTCGGCGCAATGTTCCGTATGGATCCATGGCGGCCATTGCCATTTGAAGCGACTGAACGTCTGGATCTCGCATAATCGGGACGGGCGGCAGAGCTCTAACATCCGGGGTACAGCAGTGGAATACTGTTGTGGGCTCGGTAGGGGTCTTGGTGGGGAGCATGTCCATGGCCTCCCTGGCTGCAGACTCATCTCGAATAGCACGGAACGTTGTCCAGATCCTACGGCACCAACGGGAAACCCACACGCACCCGTATACCAACATGCCGAGCAAGATCTGGAAATAAGCAAGTGACATATGAAAGTTATGGCTCTATGTATGAACATGGCCAAACATTAGAACTTACTAAAGCCATCCCAATGGAGGCTCCAAGGCCGATCCATCCCATTATACCGTAACGGTGGTAGTTGAAGATTTCATTGGCCCAGTCCCTTTGAGGGGCAATGGGACGATAGTCGTCCGGTATCGCCGGCATTAAATCTCGGGGGTTAAACACCTCCACCTCGAAAGGATCGACAGGGGCTGGCCCACTGCCAGGCCTATCTTCTACAGCAGATATGCCATCCTCAGGGAGAGCAATAGTAGGGCCTATCGGGCTCATAACTTCAGGATCCACAACCACAGGATCCATGGCTGGCGAATTGACTGTAGCCTCAGTGGGAGCCTTTGTAGAGCTGCCCTCAGGAGTTAGAGAAATCCAGGCTAACACCACCATGTTAAGAAAACTAAGTCTGGAATATTGCTAGAAAGTGACCAACTTGGACGAGGTCCGATGGGAGAATGATTGGCAACAGGTGAAAGCAGAGAGTTGCGACCGCCTGTTACACCCTCGCTAAGTCATACGATCTAGGAAGTGGAATGCCCGTGCACTGAACGATTAGCGCGCACGCACGCGCCCATTTTATAAGGAAGTTGCATATGTCCTGTTATTTTTTACCTAGACAAAAAATGACCTTGGTTTTTTAAAGGGACAACCCACGCATTTAAATGCCCGAGAGTGTGGGGATTCCTATAAAAAGGGCAGTTTACGCTCTTGTAGCAACAGTCTGGAAATGAGCGACAGCTTGAGCAGCCTAGACAATTTAAGGATGTCTTTAATCACTGAATCCCTTGAAGGAGAATCTGCCATGGTTTCTATGATGGAGACTGATAAGACTGGAGAGTTCAATGAACAAGAAGTTCGGGAGCTCCTCAAGGACGATGAGCCAGCTCTGGATCGCGACATGCCTTCAGTCAATAATGAAGGCCAACCGCAGAACCACACGATTAGACACCAGGACCAAGAGGAACCCCTCGAGGTCCCATTGGAACGAGTATCCTCTAGCTTGGGGTACCCGTTGCCATTTGAGGATTTGATTAGACCTCCCCACATGGAAGGGCTACAGGCCTATATGAGGGAGGCGAGCCGGACTAGATCAGCTGTACAGCAGCATTATGATGCAAGCCTGTTAAAAATAGCAACAAAGGAGGTCATGACTGTTGGAAAGGAGGTGCCTTTTGACCTAACAATCCGGATAAACGGTGAACCTTACGAACGGACCGAGCCTCGTAGGCCATTGAAGGTGAAAAACTTCGATTGTATCGAGTTGATTATTGAGCCGGTTAATAAGGGTGGGGAGATCCCTGATTTCCTCGTTATATTTCCAATGTTAGACAACCTACCAGTCTACAATTTGCCTGACAAAATGGAATATGACGACAACGTCCATAAGCTGGCCAATGTCAGAAGTTGGTCTGCTGTCCAGAGCCCTACTGCAGTAGGGTATTATGTTCATGGAATACGTGGCCAGGGTGGAATTCAACTCCCAGTGGTAGTCTCCAAGCACTACACTAAGCGGGGTTGCATCCAGATCATGCCGACATTGGACTCATCTTTTTGGGATCCACGGCTGTTTTGCGATTTGACGTCACCTTACTTGCAATTGTATGTGGGACCACCGTCCTGCCTTAACAATGGTGTGGCCCAGGCTCTGGTGTGCGACGGTCACACCCTCTGAAGCCTAGGATGGTTAGCATCGGCTTCATGGTCGCGGTACCGTTCGCAGCCTCCGGGTGCTGGCTGGATGTCTACCCGCCTTGGACCCAAAGCCGCAGCCTCAGTGCTCCAACTCTGGCGAGATACATCACATGGCAAGCTTCAGTGCTGTAGACCAGTGATTGGGCCTCCTATCCAAGTCCTCAACGGCCTCAACAGCCTCAGACTAGGATGCATAACTGCCCAGGAAACCACTATACAAGTTATGGTCAAACAAAGTTCAACAGAGTTGTCTTATTCACTCAGCTTTTAACACCACACAAATTAATGGCTACTAACACAAAGCAATAAGTACTGCAGTAAATATTCTTGTGGCCATCTTCTTCATGCCTCAGCACACTTTGGAGAACTCTGGTGGGACAATAGCAGGGCAGAGCTCACTCAATGGGCCTTGTGCACTAGGTCCATGTCTTGCTTCTCTGAAGTCCCCCATCGAACTCGCCGAGTCTTCTCCTTCTTCTCCCCTCGATGCATCGCAGCAAGTTCCATCAGCTTCCATCTGCTTCTCTCCGTTATCATGCAGCCGCAGGTCCTCTCTATAAAGCAGCTAGCAACTCCTCCACACAATGGCTAGCAACTTCTCCACTCAAGGTCAGGTGAATTGCCATAGGTTAGGCTCAACGTATAGGTAGTAGCAGCAGCGACAGCAATAATCAGAGAGTTGGAGGAGATGAAAAAGTGGTTTTTAAGAAAGGAGGTTTTGTGATTTTGAGGTGGTGATGTAGCGGTGAATAGGCAACCTTCCGGACTTCTGGTGGCTCCACGGGTTCCACGGTTTCCACAGGTTCCACTGGAGGGGTCCAATCAAGTCCTATTCTGGTCGTAATGTGCACCAGAGACATGATGTACTTATTGCCCATCATTCCCCGGCCCTAACTTTTTCAGCTTTTGAAATGTTTTTAAGCTCTAAAAATATAAAAAAGGTGTCATTGATCGCTTACATCACATTAAGGGTGATACAGTTATTATACTAACGTTGCGCCTCCCAGGCCACTCATTCGCACAGTAAGGCGCTGATTTTGGTCAGCATCTTTCTTGCGATCTCCTCTATTGTAGCGAAGCCGTGAGCGGGAGGTATTAGGTCTCACATAGCCTCCATCATCATAGCATCGGCTGCATACTCGCCGCCTTTTCCAAATCAATATGCCCATACACATGAATCCCAGTGCCGCAGACAATAGGCTCACCGTCAGGATTATTTCCCAATTATTGAATAAACCTCCAATTTCATCTTCAGGGAATTTAGTAAAGAACTTTACCATATCACTTTCCCAAGGAGAGTCCTCGTATCCAGTACTTTGAGTTCCAAGGGAAACCTTACAGTTGCTAAGGATCTGGTAAGATCCTGGTTCCAGTACCATCGAGTTCTTAAAGTCATTTAAGCAGGTCCTATTAATCAGTGCACTTGAGACCAAGTTTAAGAACCCTTTATAATTTGCACATCCCACATCGGTGAGCGTGTTAATCTTAAGTGGTTCTAAATCACAGGCGTCAAATGGGTCACCCAGAGATAGCCCTAAAAGTACTTTAGCACAGTGTTGGACTCCTTCTGTCAGGTCAAAGTCCTTATTTTCACACACGGTTAAATTTTGGTCATGAACAAAACAATCACTATAGGTGGGTATTTCCCGGGACACAAACACTAAATCATTTCGGCGAGTCAGATATCTATCACGCAACAAAAGTCCATTTTTGCTTCGTGACACAATATGATATGTGACCTCAGGGGTAGGGTCCATTTCTTTATACCCGACTATACCCTGAGAGACAAAATCTCCACTACCCTCAGTGTTCGCCAAAGGCTCATAGACATTTGTAATAGTGGCAGCATTCCTGTCACTATTATGCGCCAGAGTGGGTATGCTGAAACGTGTGCCCGCTTGTCCAAAATTTCTGGCAAATTGCACAACAGTGTCAGCGTAAGACAATACTTGCTGCAGATCATTTGGTAGTAATCCAGACTTCAAAAAGACTTTGCTAAAACTTTTCAGTAGTCGTAAGGCCAAAGAAACTTTCGGCGGAACTCTTAGTGGAGTGGTATTTGCTAGCATAGCATCGGTGAATTTGGTCGATTTACCTGATTCTGCTAAGGCCATAACGGCATTGTAGGCCTTTTCAAGGAAGCTTTTCCTCCCAGACAATTCAGATTTGACAAAGTCCTTATGGGTGATGACAAAGTCGTTTTGGACACACATCGTTGCCTTCCGATCACTGTGTGGTGCATGGGCTTTAACTGAAGTCATGGTCTTCTGTCCTGGTTCCACAGTGAAGTACCCCGTGATACACGGGTAACCTGCAATTATCTGGTCGTCCGGTTTTTTCTCATACCCAACTTGGGGAAATGTGGTTTTTCCATCCAGGGACATAGGTACCTCATTGACAATTCGAAATTTCACACATAAAGTTACCTTAGGAGCAAGTGGGCTTTGCTTCGCAGTGTAACGTAACAGTTCTAGAAAAACATCCATGTCTTCATGAGTCTTAAGGGCAAGTGGTACAAACCCTTGATGTTTGGAACAAGATTTGTCGATGGTGTTTGGGGTGCTCGCTTCGCCAACTGCCACCATATTCCCAATATGGACCAAATTCTCATTATCCTTAACTTCCTTTACCATAGTGTCAATACTATTCAGAATGCCAATTGAAGATTGCAAAAGGCCACTGTAATCCTTCGTATCTAACACCATAGCCTTTTTTACCATTCTAGGATGATGGACCACCCTGACCGGAACTAGGGCATGTCCAGAATGGCAAAGTGCCTCATCCAGCACAAACTGAGTATTTGGGTAGTTGGATAGGCCCCAAGTGCCAGGTCCAAGAAGGGTGAGTATGTAGGCCAATTCAAACAACATCTTACCAGCACAAATACCGAGCAGAAACTATATGGGCCCCAAGACCACTAACTTTCCTTATAAGCCCAGACAAGTGTGGGCACGCCAACATGCTATGTCTAGACACTTATTGCTTTTTGCCATTGGTTTTTATTATCATAACATGTCGACATGTATGGTAAAAAATTAAGAGTATTGGCCCACAACCGAGTATTTTATCAATATGTACAATTCAATCCTTCAAAGGGTAATTTCATTTTTCAGAACTGCCCAACAAATCCATTAATCGCCTCAGTGAATACCTTGATATCGCTGGGGGTCATTTCCTCCATTTTTGTCTGGAGGAGTTGGCTCACACGCTCCTTATTCTTATCGACTTTGGAGCGCTTGGCGTGCAGTATGTCAGATCCATTTGCTCCTGCACCAAAAGGGCGCCCGCGAGCTACATCGGCGTACAGTCTTGGTCCTCGCCTTGGCTTTTGTTGCCAGGACTTCTCCACAAATGCGGCTAGCTTTTGGGGCCTAGCCCCAGCTGTGTACCTCACACACTGCGGATACGTTCCAATGGCTCGATCAGCAAACTGGGCTACCATGGCAGGCAGGAGTGCAGTCATGTCGATCTTAACATCAATCTTACGTGGGGCTTGGGCCACACCATTGTTAAGGCAGGACGGCGGTCCCACATACAGTTGCAGGTAAGGTGACGTCAAATCGCAAAACATCCGTGGATCCCAAAAAGATGAGTCCAATGTTGGCATGATCTGGATGCAGCCCCGCTTAGTGTAGTGCTTGGAGACTACCACTGGGAGTTGAACTCCACCCTGGCCACGAATTCCATGAACATAATACCCCACTGCAGTAGGGCTCTGGACAGCAGACCAACTTCTAACATTGGCCAGCTTATGGACGTTGTCGTCATATTCCATCTTGTCGGGCAAATTGTAGACTGGTAGATTGTCTAGCATTGGAAATATAACAAGGAAATCGGGGATCTCCCCACCCTTATTAACTGGCTCAATAATCAACTCAATGCAGTCGAAGTTTTTCACCTTCAATGGCCTACGAGGCTCGGTCCGTTCGTAAGGTTCTCCATTTATCCTGATCGTTAGGTCAAAAGGTACCTCCTTTCCAACAGTCATGACCTCCTTCGTAGCTATTTTCAACAGGCTTGCATCATAATGCTGCTGTATAGCTGATCTAGTCCGGCTCGCCTCCCTCATATAGGCCTGTAACCCTTCCATGTGGGGAGGCCTGATCAAATCCTCAAATGGCAATGGGTACCCCAAACTGGAGGATACCCTTTCCAATGGGACCTCGAGGGGTTCCTCTTGGTCCTGGTGTCTATTCGTCTGGTTCAGAGGTTGGTTCTCATT
This sequence comes from Paracyclopina nana, assembly GCA_019096065.1. NCBI lineage: Eukaryota > Metazoa > Arthropoda > Copepoda > Cyclopoida > Cyclopettidae > Paracyclopina > Paracyclopina nana. The sequence continues at coordinate 6,623,559 of JAGUCH010000008.1, forward strand.
GTTGACAGGGAGCATGTCCCGATCCAGAGCTGGCTCATCGTCCTTAAGGAGCTCCCGAACTTCTTGTTCATTGAACTCTCCAGTCTTATCAGTTTCCATCATAGAAACCATTGCAGATTCTCCTTCAAGGGACTCAGTGATCAAAGACATCCTCAGGTTGTCTAGGCTGTTCAGGCTATCGCTCATTTCCAGACTGTTGCTACAAGAGCGTAGACTGCCCTTTTTATAGGAATCCTCACAAGTATGCCCCACACTCTCGGGCATTTAAATGCGTGGGTTGTCCCTTTAAAAAACCAAGGTCATTTTTTGTCTAGGTAAAAAGTAACAGGACTTATGCAACTTCCTTATAAGATGGGAGCGTGCGCGCACGCTCTCCATCCAGTCGCACGGACATTTAACTTCCTAGGTCGTATGACTTAGCGCGGGTGCAACAGGCTGTTGCAACTCTCAGCTTTCACCTGTTGCCAATCATTCTCCCATCGGACTTCGTCCAAGTCGGTCATTTTCTAGCAATATTCCATACTCAGTTTCCTCAACATGGTATTATTGGCCTGGATTTCACTAACTCCTGACGGCAGCCCAACAAAGGCTCCCACAGAGGCTACACCCAGTTCTCCAGCAATGGATCCGGTGGCAGTGGATCCCAAGGTCATTGGCCCAATGGGACCCACTATGGATATCCCTGAGGATGGCATGCCAGCCATAGAAGGTAGGCCAGGCGTTGAGCCGGCCCCTGTTGATCCATTCGAAGTAGAGGTGTTCGATCCCCGGGACCTAATGCCGGTAGTTCCGAACGACTATCGCCCCATTGCCCCTCAGAGGGACTGGGTTGATGAGATCTTTAATTACCATCGTTATGGTATTATGGGCTGGATTGGCCTTGGCGCCTCTATTCGCATGGCTTTAGTAAGTTCTACTGTTATTTTTGCATATTTGCACATAGTGCTGTAATTTTTCATCTGTTGATACTTATTTGTAGATCTTGCTTGGTATGTTGGCCTATGGGTGCCTTTGGGTATCTCGTTGGTGCCGTAGATACTGGACAATGTTCCGTGCAATTCGTGAGGAGGCCGCAAATAGAGAGGCCGTGGAAATGCTTCCAACCAAGACCACTACCGAGCCCACAGCGGTTTTCCACTGCTGTACCCCGGATATTAGAGCTTTGCCGCCCGTCCCAATCATGCGAGATCCAGACGTTCAGTCACTTCAAATGGCGATGGCTGCCATGGATCCATACGGGACATTGCGCCGGAACCCCAGCATTATGTCGGGCTTGGCTCATCTATACGAGGTTCCCAATCCCAAAGGCTGGGTAAGATCCTATCAATTCATAAGCGTCAAATGAGTTACTCAATATTCTTTTCATGCACTTTTCCAGGTACCTGTCGCCGAAGGTTATGGGCGGCAGACAATGAAGAGGCGGTCTCGCCGGGCTCGAGCCCGAGAAAATCGTCGTCTGAACTCAGCAGCGGAGTCTATTCCTGACAAGGAAGTCAACGAAACTGAGCCACTCCCAATTGAAGACGAGGACCAGGACTCAGCTGGGTCTAGAGCTTCCCAGGATGTTAACAGCGATGCCAACTAAGGATCGCCATGAACTTGTTGCAAGACTAAGAAGCAACTCTATCGCACGCATTAAGCTCGTTTTTTTTTTTTTTTGTAACTTTTTGCACTTTGTCCTTTTCATCGCGTGCACCTTTCACTATATAACTCGCACTTTTCGCAGTCTTCGTGGACTTTTCCAGGTCTCGCAGACTTTTCAAGGTCTCGCAGACTTTTCAAGGTCTCGCAGACTTCGAAGCCGGCTTTTTGCATCTTGTTTTTATTTTGATCTCGTAACTTTCCAATATACTCGAGTATATACTATGGTACTTGTATTATATATATATATATAATAAAGAATTCGAATTCAAGTGGGGTAGCTGATATTCTCGAAGCCGTTACCTTCGTCAGACAGCGCTTCCAGACTTTACGTAGAGACGCATAATAACAAGAGGCTTTTTTACGTAAAATTCGGCCAATTTCGGACCGGATTTTTCTGGTAGCGCGCCTTGCTTACTAAAAAGTTCAAAACATGGCGGGCTTCCTCCAAGGCTTGTTCGTAAGTTTTTATTTCGAATCGAATCCGTCGAATCCTTTCGTAAAACTGTACTTTTTCCTTGTGAATGTAGAATCCTACCACAACAACAGTGGCGCCGGCCACTGTGGCACCCGTAGGGGCGCCCCCCCGCGGCCGAGTCCGCGGCAGGGTGGCCCCAGCCACCTGCGGCCCCGCCCGCAGCCCCTTTGGGCAACAAGGAGTGCCCTCCCTGCCCCGTTCAGGGCTTCGTAAGTGCACTTATTCGTTATCTATTTGGTCAAAGCTCGACTTTTTCTCGTATTACAGGCCGAAGAGATCCTCTAGGGCGTGGCCCTGAACGTGGCAGGGGCGGCCACCTATTATTTGGTGGCCTTGCCCGCCCTGGCCTGGGTCCACCAGGCGAGGCCCCGGGGCCTCTACCGGCTCGTAAGCCGGCTGTGGGACGAGCCCCAGGACCTCCCCCGCGTGTCGGCGTGGGTCCTCCGCCTTTTCGTGGCGGAGGAGGACCCCCTCGAAGGAGTCGTCTAGTAAGTCTAACTTATTCACTTAAGCTATCACAGCTTCACTATATTCATCTTATCTTTTGCAGAACTCGTCGTGTTCCTGGTAGGCCACCGCACCAGCCAAGGCTGGCCCCTACGTGGCCCAAGGCCAGCCCGCCCCCCCCGCCAGGATGGCCTCCCTTACGGGAAATAAAGCCCACGTACATAGTACTTTTTGTGTCCACTGTGTTTGTCGCAACTCATTTCGCGTTTGAGCTCAGCATTAGCTCAGCATAATACTCAGTAGAAAACTCAGCACCTTTCAGTAGAGTTTTAGTAACTCATTATCGCAGCCAAGCACATTTAAGTACAATTGTTTACATTATATGGCCAAGAAGACCGCAAATATCAGGTTTCCGGCGTCATGTGCTGCGTTCTAATCGCATAATTAATCATTAGCGGCCCAAATCCACAGATTCGGGCCTGTAAATATGCTAGCATTCCAGCTAGGCCTTGAAACACACTGCCAATAGCCACAAATGGCCATTCATTGGACTAGGCATTCCAGCTCGGCCTTGCTGTTTTCACTGCAAACGATGCATCCATGTTCAAGAACAGCGTTAACTATAGCCCTGCATTCCAGCTCGAGCTTGATGCCGCACCATATTTGAGTGTCTGTGATTACTACCAAATGAGCGTTGGTGCTTATGGGGTATCAATGCCAATTCGGCATCATTTTTTCCTTTGACATTCCGGCTCGGCCTTGATGCAACGGAACAAATTCAGCATCCCAGCTCGGCCTTGAATGCGACGAAGGAGATGTATTCTCCCATCAGGACCGGAAAACCGGCTGTATGTCATTGCACATAGCAAAAGCAAGCTCAAGCACAAGGCAATAAGTAATAATCTTTTTCATATTGGGCTAAAGACCTGTGTTTTTCCAGATCTCACATGTCAGTCTGGGTTTTGTGCTGACATGGCTGATTTTGCTAGCGCTGTGTTTAGCGTAACTCAAATTCTCCACCAAAAAAGAGTCATGTGGCGACTGCAAGATAGCCACATTTCAGCACTTATTTTATTTAACAATATGCCTAATCTTGGTGCACTTTGAACCTTTTTGTCTGTTGGTCCATCTGGCGATCATTAGCGGTATCAATATAATATTAGTCATTTTAATTTCCTTGACTTTTTATGCAACATTTTATTTTATTCATTGTATTCGCATCATAAATTCCGGAATTTGAGTCACCACCCGAGCCAAGTGTGGCCATTTCGAGTTTAGGTAGGTTCAAAAACCTTCACAGGTGAATTGTGTAGGTGCACCGGCGGTTCCAATCTTCATTGTTCGTTTTAGCCTTAGGCAAAACGTTTTTAGTTCGAAGTTAGGCGCATGGTGGCGCCACCATTCTACATCTCAAAGCGAAGCCGCTCAAACTAGATTTTTCTAGTGTTGGAGCGTCTCTAGATTCCTTGTTCCATAACAACTTTTTGCCCCCCTTGGAGTCGGGTATCTGTTCGACAGGCGCTGGCTCAGCGTCTTGCGCAATGCAACTCACATTTCAGTCTATCTTACCCAAATGTTTTTTGTCTAGCCATTTTGAACAGACTCATAGATTATTTTCTATCTGTTATCACTGAATTGCATTGCTATTATAGCTCTGCATTCCAGCTCGGTCTTGATGCGTGTTCGGGTGCTCATAACCGAAATTAATTTAAAAGATTGAGGTTACCAGCACCAATCTTTTCAGCTAATTTCGGTTAGCACTACTAATAATCCATGGAGCAGACTTTGCACCATTTATGTGCTAGTGTTCAGATTTATAGTTTTTTGTGGCAGTTTGCCATTTCCAGTTTTATCTAGAAATTTTGTTTACAATACTTTCACAGAGCACGAGTGCGCTCAAATTTTGTGAAATTTTTAGGGCGCAGGCTGCATTTCCTGCGGCTACGTATATATACTCCCCCCCTCCACAATTTTCTGCATTTTATGGGAACTGCAGTGAGCAGTCACACAAAATTCAGGTAAGTATGTTTTCGAATCTTTAACTATAAAAGATTTAGCGGCTAGGCTAATTTTATTCAATTTTTATTTGAACTATGGCGCCCGGGGGCACCATCAATGATATCAATAACGTAAGTCACGCCACTGTAATAAGAGAAAAGCGGCACATATTGAACTTTATTTTCATTTGGAATTAGTGAATCCAAAAGGAATTGTTAACACAATTTCGTTTGTCACACATAGACTGTTGTGGCAAATGAATGTAAAAGGGTATTTTATGAGGAAACCAGGTTTCTTCAAAAACCCCAATTGTATCCAAAGCTGATGGTTTAACCAGCATTTGGCTTATTTTGTTTCTATTATTTAACTAAAGGGGCGGGCCCAATCTCTTAGAGAATTGGGCCACCCACATTTTGTCGATGCCAAAAATCCAAAGTTTGGACTTTTTATTCATCTGGGCAAAGGAACTGTACTAAGTACCTCAGAGTCTCTCTATTATAGAGACGGTTAAGGGTTTTGGTATCAAGGCCAAGTGGTGCTATGACCAGGCCAACATTTTTGGCTCGAAGATTGGACCTTTTTATTACTTAGTCATAGAATTTGTATGTTCCATCCTAATCAAGGTCGGGAGTTTTTGTACAACTTCATGGCATCATGGAGTTCAATCTCGTTCCAAGATTTTATCTAATAATGTGTCCAACACAAATCCTCTCGCGCATTGCGTAGAGTTATCGTGTCCCATTTGGACATAGCTCAGCATTTGCTTTATCAAGGTAGGAATGTCCCGTTAACTAGCAACTCACCAAAGCGTAGAGTTGTTGTTTCCATTTGGACATAGCTCAGTGGAGCCTTAGCTCCATAGTTTTCAAAACATACCATATACAGATGGGGCATTTGCCCCTCTGGTATTACGCCCATTTGCAATTTCCCTTTTGCATGGCGTGTTATTAGCACGAAGCCCGAAGATTGAACTTATACAAATCTCCCTACGTTTGCCTAATAAACGTATAGGGTTTGTATCCATGCTCTTTGCTCTCGTAAGAGGCGTAGAACTTCATTGGAAACGAAATAATGTAAGTCTAACCCCCCTATTATAGTAGTAAGGGGCAGGCGCACTTAATTATTATGCAAGGCTCAACCAGTAGTGGTATTTGTCAGGAAACAGGAAGTTATGTAGTCCTGTTAATATTGTAAGGATTTCCTACACAAGCTTCGTTTCATTTTGAACCAAGTTATGTGAGGTATGGTTTGTTGTTGGATTGAACAGTCCCTCGAGAAAGTTCGCGTCCAATGCGTTTGGATAGTAGTTACTATTTTTATATTCTTAGTATTACTGACGAGCATGCAAAATGCACATGGCTCGTTAGTTCCATGAGCTCTATGACTTGCGCAGATTTTGCGACTGCACGAACCAATCTTAAGGCTACCTTCACAAATATTGGCTTCATTCCAGGCCAAGTACTGTGTGAAGGTTTTTTCTTGCTTCTGATGCGTTTGGATAGCATCCACCATTTTATTTTTATAAAATACAATATTACTGACGAGCATGCACAAGTACATGGCTCGTTAGTATATTTCCATAATCTTTTTTACAAGCGTGCATTTTATGGCCGCAAGTGTCATGGTGGTGTAGTGTATATGGGTGCACTTGATTGGTAAAACGGCGTGCCCATATTGGACTGACAAAGTAAAGATAGTAGTCCCATAGAAAATGGGCACTATATTTACCGTCATTTCATCAAAGTATTTACTTAAACTTTCTAAAAGCTAGCCGGTATAGGTCATCATAGGTGAGACGCAGCCGCTTCATTTCATTTATGTTGCTATCGTCTTGGTGGTCCATGCCGGTCGCTTTGAGAAACTGAATATAATCAGGGACTGCAGCCATGTTTTTATTCAGTTTCCAAGTAGGAACTACCTCTTCTAGTAACTCTGTCTCTTTCTGGTCTGGCTTGGCTTTAGTATTGGTAAATCTAACACGGGCAAATTCCTTGTCTTCACGAGCTAAAGGAGCTATCCGTGGAATATTAGGAAAGTATTTTTGCTCTTTACCAACTTTGCTTTTGTCTTTGTTATATTTACGAATGCCTGCAAGTTCCTTATAATCTACGATTTCTTTTCTCGCCCGCAGTTGTCGTCGGGGAAGAATCCGCACCGGGGTGGGCTCACTCGTTTCCGGCTCAACTAGTTGAGCAGCGGCTGGAGCTTTCGGTTCATTTGGTTCGACGACCAGTGTGGTGGCCAAGCCACTTGGCTTATCAGAGGATGCCACAGGATTCGTGCCTAAAGGCTGATGAACAGCCAGTGGGGAACTTGTATCCTGGTCAGCCGTCAATGCTACTTCCGGATGAGCCAATGCTTTTGGAGTAACAGGCTGTGCAACCACAGGAGTACCCGCAGGTGCATCTTTGTCGTATTGCCGAAATCCTGCCATTTCTCTATAGTTTATGTTTTTTCTCCTTCTTAGGTTGCGAGGGAGAAAACGTATCGGAGACAGCTTTTCAGGTTCATATGGAGCCCGTACAGCGGCCTCAGGTGGTTCCTGAGTACCAGGTTGTGGGACTACTGGGCTAATTTGCCTGACAGCGGGGCGTGTGTCCTCAGGGGTAACCGGATGAGCAAGCTGCGCCTTTTCAGGCGTAGCCGGGGCACCCAAAGTTGTATCCCGTGCTGGGGTGTGCTCGAGCACATCCGTGTTTGGCACAATTTGTGGTACTCTAGCAATAGGTAACTCACTAGTACTTGGCTGAAAGTCAGGTTGCCTTATTGGACTTTTCATTACAGTATACCGAACTTGAGGCTCCCCTCCCTCAGCTCTATAAATCTCAGGCTTAGGGGCACTGGGCCCTTCCGTAGGATTATCAATTGGTGGAGAAGGAGACCGTTTGCGCGGGGACAGCTCTAACTGGCGTCGTACAATATCAATCGCATTTTGCATGACATTTTTAATGTTTTTTGTAATTGGTGTACGCCGCAGTTGTCTTTTAGCGGTAAAATACAAAGTTGTAGTATCATCACTGTCACTACTTTCATCATCATCATCTTGTGCATTTCCACTGAATGGTTCAGTAGGAATTGCTAATTGCATACTTTCTAGGCCAGCAGATAGTGATTCGAGGTCAGTGTCGAACTTAGACGGTGCAATGAGAGAGGCTGCTTTTTCTACTACTTCCTCTATATTTTCATTGTCCTTATTAGGAGTTTCGGACATACTTTGGTCTGGAGTGTGATATTTCTCTGGACTTTCAGGTATAGCCGGCACACGTTGCTCACGATATTGGCCACGAAAAGCCCACTTTACTGGGCTGACCCCTGCAAGTGTCCCTTCACTTACGTTCGAGTGATCAGGAGTACTAATATGGTCAGGTTTAACACTTGGCAAATTTGGGTATAATCGTTCTTGTTGGGCCATTTCAGCAAAAGTAGGGGGGCCACGTTGGCTTAAGGCCAGCAGGTCCTCATAAAATGCTTCATCAGGTCCAGTATTTGCACTTAGTGCGATTGCTCGTTCAATAAAATCATCAGTGTCAGTGTCAGACAAAGATTCACTTGTTTCTTTGTGGACGGTATTATTATCAGCATTGTTAGCTAGGTATTCATCCTCTAACTTCTTACGATCATATTGTTCCCATTGCTTTTGTACGAGTTGCTTGTTTTCCTCCTGTATTCGCAAAATATCCGAGGGCTTAAACAAGCTCGCAGCCTTTTGCATGAGAATAGAACCGGAGCGCTTATAGGTTTGGTGTTTCGCACTTGGCTCAGTTCCCGTTGCCGTCGACTGTGATATCAATGAACTTTGCGAGGCCACCACACTGGAGGCCTTAGTTTGATTCCGCAAACTATATTCATGACTTTCAGGGGCTGCCCCTTCAAGAAATTCAATGACTTCATTTCTAGCTTTCTTACGCAATATTTCTTCCGGAGTGTAAGGTCGTTTCAGGAGGTCGGACAATTTCTCCGGAAGGAATCTATACAATTCGTGGAATCTATAAAGCTTAACATGATCTAAGCTTACTTCGCGAGTAAGCCCATCATAAAGGTATGGCTTTACAGTCACAGTCGAATGCTGTCCAATGTCAATAACTTCAAATAAATCATCCATAAATTTGTACTGTTGTTTATTTATGGGGTGTTTTATAACTAAAACTAATGATCCAATCTCAGGTTTAAAGGAAGGCCTTTCTGTAGCCTTCATTTTTTCTAAGTGGAACTGTTCTTCAAGATCATATTCGCGCATGCGTTGACGCCATTCAGCTTTATGAATTTTGTCCTCGCTTTCACTAAGTATTTCAAACACATCCCGTCCTAAATGATAGGACGGCATTTTATCAAAGAATAACGAAAAAGGTGTAGGGGTGATCTTCACCCCTTTATCATCAGTATATGCCAAATAAGTGAGAGGGCGATTATTTATTGCGTAAATAGAAGTCTTAAACACATCGCATAACTTCATATTGTATGAGTTAGAGTTTAAGACTAATGCACTCCTTATTATTCTTATAGCATTTTCAGCGTAAGCATTCGAATGCTTGTATGGCGACAAAGTTCGATAATGACATAACTCCTTAATTTTATAACGATCAACAAGGCGTTGAAGGGCCTTATTAGTCGTTAACTGGGCACCATTATCTGCGAGTAATGTCTTGGGCACCCCAAACAAGGAGATTACTTCTTCCATAGCATTCGCTACTTGCTTATATTTAGCATCCAATAGCGGCTTAGCAATTATCATCTTGGAATAAACATCGACAAATACTAACAGGTCCTTTGCAGATGACCCTTTAACTAAAGTTTCATCGAACTTAGCCAAATCAATCATTACCAATTCCCACGGTTGGGTCGGGATGCGGAAGCGCCCTTTCCCAACAAACCTAGTATTAGCTTGGCGGTATAAAGCACAATGCATGCACGCACCAATAATAATACGACTAATTCTGGCTGAGTATGTCGAATACATAGATTGTGTAAAAAGGGTGTTGGTCTTTTTACTCCCCAAATGGTTATGCAACAAATGAATACATGCCATAAGGTACACACAGTTAGGCATACTCATATATACTTTCGTATTGGTTGCAACACTAAAAGGTAACTTTACATTCTTGCATATAACCAACAAGGCAGCATCAAGAACACGATATTTTACTGCAACATCTAGTGGTACTTTCTCCGGAGGCGAAAGCATAATTAGATTTATTATTTTTTGTGTCTCTTCACAATTTTGTTGCAACTTAATGTGTTGTGAATTTGGTGTCTATATATAAGCGATACCTGACTTCTCTCGTACAAAGCCACAACTGAGTTTATTTCTCAACCAAGCACTGTATATACAATGTACTGTCAAGGTGAAATCGCATTGTACATCCTGCTAGGTGAAAGTGTGGTTAGGCAGCGCGGCTCGTACTATGCTACTATACTACTATATTACTGAAGGACGACGCGCTAGCGCCATGAATGGTGAAAGTTATAAAAACATAACATCCCTCCCAAGCTAAAGAAAGCTGTTGTTAACAGGGGGATGAAGGTATTAACGAAAACCACCACCAAGTCATAAAAGTTAGAAAGTGTAAAGTCAAACTTCGGGTTTGTCAGGTCAGGTCAAACAGGATAATTATGACCAAGTCATGTTAAGGCAGACATCATTTTTTCTTAGGTCGCCCCCGGCCAGGCTTGTATTCTGGCGCCCTGGCTGGTAAAGGCTGGTCTTCTATCAAAACTCGTTGAGCTCTAGCCTGATTGCGTGTCAATGAGCTTGTGGGGTCTCGTCCCCCTCGGAAGCTGTCACGGAAACAGTTGAGTAGTTTCCTAGGAGAGCCAGGGTTACTTCTTGATGGTAAGTCTGGTGGTTCATCATCTTGAGTGGGTTCATTCACATCGTCATGAATGAGTACCTCTTCCGCAGGTGGAGAGTCTGGTTCTTGCTTAATAGGTGGAGGTGTTGTTGTCATCGGAGAGGCAATGCTGGCAGCTGGTTCCTCTGATTTGAAAGGAATGGGTGCTGGTGGAGGGTCTTGCGGATTCATGATGATCACGTCATCATCTTCAATTGTTATGTAGCCTCCTTTTGAGCCTGTGTCTAGATGGGCAGGATCCCTAGAAGATGAAGTTTCAGGCAGGGTTTCCGGTAAGTCATTTGTTGCTTGAGCCAGTGGCTTAGATGGTGTAGATTTACAAACACGTAATCTGTTTAAATGAACATATCTGGATTTGCTAGTGGAAAGATGTTGAATCAAAGCATTTGTGTCCTGGAGACTCACAATAACATAAGGTCCCTCCCACCTAGATCGAATTTTCGGATTGATTTTCAGAAGTTCTGGGCGATCCAACCAAACCAATAACCCTTCCCTAAAGTCTTCTGGCTTGATCTTGGCATCATAGAGCTGCTTGTATGAGTCACGATAAGATATGTTGCTTTCCATAGCAACTTGACGGGCAATCTTCATCCGTCTAGCAATTTCACTGATGTAGTCTTCCCCATAATAGGTTTTGTCAACCAGATTTGGATCCATTAACGGTGTTCTGGGATGCACACCAAAAAGGAGGAAAAACGGACTCATTTTTGTTGCCTTACTCACACCACAGTTGTAGGAGAGTTGAAGCGCCGGTAGAAGGGGTTCCCATTCCAAAGGAGAAGATGTATCAAGCATCTTCTGCAAGTAACTTATAATGTGCTTATTAATAACTTCAGCAGCCGCATTGCACTGAGGGTGGCTAGGGCTGGTTTTGCGCTTGTCTATCTGGAGCAGATCATAAAGCGATTGACTCAACTTTGATGTGAATTCTGCCCCTCCATCGGTAATGAGCACAGCTGGCGAGCCGAATCTTGCAATCCATCGATTAAAAATGGCCCCAGCAACAGTATCAGGTTGTTTGTTCTCCAGAGCGACAAACTCTGCATACTTGCTAAAAGAATCAGTGATAACCAAAATATACTTCTTTCCATCTGAATCCCTCAAAGGTCCAAAGAGGTCAGCATGGACCCGCTCCAGGGGGCCCTTTGGTTGCTGGTGGGGCAGCAATTCCACATTTGGCTGTGATTGCTTAGGTTTGGTTCTGTCACATTTCCAACATGAACTGATGTATTCCTCAACATCAGCCAGTAAACTAGGCCAAAAATACTGCTCGCGAATTCTTTCACTGGTTTTGTAGATGCCCTTGTGCCCAACGGCGGCATGCGCAGCACTTATAATGTCAGCATGACAAACAGCCGGTGCTGCCAACACTGACTTGTCCAAAGGCCCACTCTTCACAAATAACAAGTCATTCTTGACTTCACAAATAGGGCCGTATCTTCTAATAATTCGCTTCAACTCATGTTGTCTGGGTACAAGTCCTTGTTTGACAAAGGAAAGTAAGGCTGCAACTACCAAATCTGTAGATTGTAGCTTCTTCATAGCTGCCATGTCCTCCATGGCCTCAATAGCAACACTGTGGGTTTCACCACCTCGCAAAAGTTCAGGAATATTCCTCGAACAATAATCAGCAGGGTTCTCTGCTCCTGGACAATACTGCATCGTAAAATTGTGTTCTAACATCTGTTGCTGCAAGCGGTTCAATGTTCTGGAATGTGTCTTGTTCAACTTCTCTAATGGCTTATGGTCAGTGTATAAAGTAAATGGGTTACCAGTTAAATAAACTGCAAAGTGGTCAATTGCCCATGTGCAGGCTAGCAGTTCTAACAAATAAGGAGTGTAGTTCTTTTCATGCTTCTGAAGACCTCTTGAGGCATAACCAATTACTCGTGGACTATCATCTTGATATTGGATAAGTACTGCTCCAAGGCCTCCATCATCGGCATCAACAGCACCTTGAGAGGCATCAACATAGAGATGAAAATCTAGGCCGGGTTTGGGATAGGCTAGCACAGGTTCCATACAGAGCATCTTCTTCAGAATCTCAAAAGATTTCATTGCTTTTGGAGGAAGAGGGCCGCCCTTCCATCCACTGTCCTTACAAGTAAGACGAGACAATTCCTTTGAATGTCTGCTGAATTGAGGAATACACGCTCTGAAAAAGTTAGTTAGACCCAGAAATTGCCTGATTTCTTTGACATTAGAGGGTGGCTTCACATTCGATATAGCATCCAATTTCCTTCGATTTGGCTTGTAGCCCTCAGGGGTCAACGTGAAACCCAAGTAAGTGCAAGATTCTGTTCCAAAACTACATTTGGGTAAATTCAACTTTAGGTTGGCCTTTCGAAGTCTCGCAAAGCATTCTTCAAGGCCTACTAACATGTCTTCATGCCCACTACCCTTGACAAGCACATCATCCAGGTATATCAATACACGGGAAGGCGTCAGGCCTTGGAAAGCACACATCATCATTCGTTGAAAGGTAAGTGGCATCCCTGTTAAGCCAAAGGGTGCCCGAATATAGCTGTATTGGCCCTTTCCAGGTATAGTGAAAGCTGTGTAGGGTCTTGAAGATGGTGCCAATTGCATTTGGTGAAATCCATGTCGAAGATCAAGCTGCGAAAACAAACGGGTACCTGATGATCCTATGTCATCCAAACATTCAGAAATAAGAGGGAGTCTGTAGCTAGAGGGCTCTGTTTTTGCATTTAGGCCTCTATAATCCACCACTGGTCTCCAACCAGTACCCCCATCGGGCAGTTTCTTAGGCACACAGAAAATACTTGAGTTCCAAGGAGAATCGCAGGGTTCCACAATGCCCATCTTAAGCCATTCTTCAATGCTTTTGTTGATTTCATCAAGATGTGACATGGGAATCTGGAATTGTCTGGCATGAACTGGTCGGTGGTCATGTAGGTCAATTTTGTGTTTCATCAGGGTGCAATCACCCAAGTCGAATTCTGAAGTGGAAATAATGTCAGAATTACGAAGTAAACACTTCAAGTAACTCTGACGTAAATTAGGAGGAAGATGATCAAGATTTGCATGCTTTAGAATATAGTCCTCCACCTGTCTAGAAGGCCTCCCCAAAACATTTTTATCATTTAAGAACACATCATGAACAGGGACAATCTTATCAACACTGAAAATTTGCCCTATAAAAGAACCCTTGTCTAACTCAATAGGCAATAATCCTGCATTTGTAACCTTAATATTAGCGATTCCTTGTTGATTAGAGCGGATGAGGCAATCCTCCTTGCAAAGCTGGGCGGCATCGCTTATTTGGAGACATCCTTCAAAATGGCCTATGGGCGCATTGTCCTGGTTCTTTAGCTGCACAGAGATTGTAGCAACACTTCTGGCCGGTATGTACGTCTTTTTCTGAGTTCTCGCCTCAAGTTGTAACTTATTTGCAGAGCGGATTTCCATCGATATGGGATCATAAAACAAGCCGGTAGCATGGATCAGGTCAATACCCACGATCCCATCAAGTGCGAGTCCCTCGCACACATAAAATGGCCACTTCAACTGTCGGCCTTCTATCATACAGTCTATTTCATAAAGTCCATTGATCCTTAAAGGGTTTCCGGAAGCACAAGTTGCACGTAACATCGGAGCATTTGTAATTTTCTGAGGTCTTAGTTGGGGGGCAATTCTCCTGAATGCCATACGCGATAACAGGGAGATATTGGAGCCAGTGTCAAACAACATTTCAAAGGTGGCTCCAAGGCTGTGGATTGATACAAAAGGTCGTTTGGTATTCTCATTCGAGGATAGCAGGCTGAAACTTGTGATTGCGTGAAAAAGCTCAACGACCTTGCGACGACCAGTGGTGCGGAGCCCACCCTGGTCGTTTACCAGTTTAAAGGGTTGGAATGGTAGGAGGCACGAACTTCATTGACCTTCTTTGCCTCTTGCTCTGTTGCTCTCTTACTGCCAGGCCTTGGGTTGTACACGCCCTTAGCAGCATCTGCTTGCCTGGAAAAGCACTCAGCCTCACTATGATTCTTCTTGGTGCAATACCAGCAGACCACGTTGGCTCGGAACTGTCCACTTGCAGGACCCCGCACTTGTCCTCGGGCTTGTCCTCGCACTTGTCCTCGCGCCTGTCCTCGCGCTCCACTTCCATTGATTAGATTTACAAGTGCTCCTAGTGTCAGAGGCTGGTCGTGAGGATTGCTCTCCTGAGCACTGTCGGCCTGCTCAACAGCATGGACTTCAGGGACTGGTACAGTGGCTTTCTTCTCACTTGACAATGAGGCCTCTACACGTTTCGCAACTTTGAAGATTTCTTTAAGGTCCGTGATGTCATGCACGATCACCTGCTTCTTGATGGCAGGTAACAGACCTTGAATAAACTTTCGCCGGCATGCGAACACATATGCGCTCCTCTTGCACATTTCTACGGCAGCGTCATTTGTGGCGTACTCGCCCTCACCAAGGACGATGAAAGTCTCCATCAGGGTCATGACTCCAGTTTTTACACGGTCGTAGAAATCCCGCACGGATTCTGATGCCTCCTGCACCAGGCTGTCCTCGATTGCGGACTGTTCGGCTAAAGTGGCCTCATGATGCCAATGATCCAGGAACTCCTTCTTCAGACCAGATGCTCCACTCCACTGTTTAGGAGCAAATCCCTCTTCCTTTAGGGTGTTATACCATTGTGCTGCCTTGGCCTTAAGTGCCATGGCAGCGTACATGGCCGTCATTTCGTCTGTCCACCGTTGCGGCTGTCCAGCTGGGATGTTGTCGTTGGCAAGGGCTCTTAAATCGTCGATCCTCCTAGCCCATGCTCGTGCTTGCAGCTTGTCAACTGCCGGGTCACCACTAAATTCAGGTACATCAATTGCCTTGATATTACGTTGAGCCATGGTGAACAGATTTTGTTGGGGAAATGCGGAGGTTTCTGTGTTATCGTCTTGTGGTGGAGCAGTAGCTTGAATTGTGCCTTCTGATGAAGCCTCTTCGTAATATTCCTCCTCAAAATATTCGTCCTCACTATCAGCCATTTAAATAGAACACAGCATCACTCACACTTCATTCCCTCCAGGGCTGTAGGTAAGTGGCTGCCACCAGTTGTTGTGAATTTGGTGTCTATATATAAGCGATACCTGACTTCTCTCGTACAAAGCCACAACTGAGTTTATTTCTCAACCAAGCACTGTATATACAATGTACTGTCAAGGTGAAATCGCATTGTACATCCTGCTAGGTGAAAGTGTGGTTAGGCAGCGCGGCTCGTACTATGCTACTATACTACTATATTACTGAAGGACGACGCGCTAGCGCCATGAATGGTGAAAGTTATAAAAACATAACAAATGAGTAGGTTGCGTGTAATTCCTGGTAAATGTGGCGATATTCGCCGTTTAACAGTGACTGTATCTACTCTTAAGTTATTTTCTATATGATTTACTGGTGAATCAAAATCAGCTTCACCATGAAATGAGTGAGATATTTTTGAAAGTATCTCTTCCTCAAGAAATTCCTCATCATCATGTTTCGCGTGGAGTAAGGTTGACGTGTCGTCGTGTATAAATGGAGGTTTCGTGCCGATCATGTCTACCCATTTATCATTCAGGCAATGCAACCTTTTATGGAGTAGAGTCTTACTCATAGTTCCAGAATTTACAAGTGTATCATACACGTGTGTAAGTAATTCCTGTGTCGTAAGCACCTTATCTTTGATCGCATCGGGCAGAGGGTATTTATTTGCATAAATATCCTTCGTAATCTGTCCCGCAATAGAGTAGGGCGCATAAAATACAGTTTCACCTTCTGGTGTTTGATGGTATTTATTTAATAATACATCTACTACTTCTACCTCTGTGCGAGGTACAGCTCTCAGTTTCCATGCTACAGGCAAGGAATATATGCGAGCTGCTAGTCTATGAGTAAATGCATCTTTACCCGTAAATGAACTAGCAAGCACGCTAGCGATTGATAAGCAATCAGTAACTATTACCAATCGCTCATAGGCGAATAGTATGCTTTTAAAATGATTTATCATTGTTAAAACTCCTAATGCTTCACGTTGAAATGAGTGGTATGAGAGGCAAACCGATAGAGGAAAGCGTGCGCTGTGTGCACCAACACACACTGCTTTCCCATCCTCATTTACCTCCATTAATAAAGCCGAGGTACTTATTACCCCAGAATCAACCACTAAATAACCTTCTTTAAAACGTGGTAGCGCCAACGACATACCCGTTTTAATCTCATCTATTACTTTATAGAAACATTTTTCCTGGAAAGCAGAGAAGGTGAACTTTCCTGTTTTTCCTTGCGCTGTTTGTAATACATCTAGCAGTGGTGCTGTGTATGTGGCCATATTGGGGCAGTACTGGCTTAACCAGTTTGTCATCCCAATAAACTTTTGCAGCTGTTTCTTGGTTGTAGGCATAGGGAAATCATCAAATGCAGACCTGAATTTATCGGGCATTCGCATAGTCATAATCCCATTTTCGTCAATAGATATTAGGTGCCCTAAGACTGTAGCCTCTTTAACACCTAATTGGGTCTTTTTAATTTGTAATAGGGCATTTAAGTCCTTAAGGCTTTGGAATAACTTCCTCAAATCACCCAAATGTCGTATGTAATCATCCAACGTAGCAGGCCTAGGCTTGCCAGGGTTCTTACAGGCCACAACCAAGTCATCTACATATACACATGTAAAGGGCAATATCTCAGGGTTAAGGGCCTGTTGGAGGAGCTCTGCGAACATTCTCGGAGCGATCGCGATCCCCTGGAGGCACGCCTTACTCTTCAAGAAGACCGACCTGTATATACTGCGAGGGGACGTTACCGCAAAGCAGCACATATCAGCACTATCAGAGTCCACAGGTAAGTTATCGTATCCGGATGTAACATCAAAAGATGACATCAAACATGAATTAGATAACATCCCTAACAAGGTAGGGATAGGGGGCACTATGTGCTCTGAGGTCGTAAATATCAGATTTTTATTAAAGGACGTTAAGTCGACTAATAGCCGAGGCTTGCGTTGCTTCATAGGCAGCTTTTCATCATTTGGCCTTGAGGTCAAGAAACAAGGGCAAGCCGAGTACCTATTAAGTGACTTATCCACAATCTC
Organism: Paracyclopina nana; assembly: GCA_019096065.1. NCBI lineage: Eukaryota > Metazoa > Arthropoda > Copepoda > Cyclopoida > Cyclopettidae > Paracyclopina > Paracyclopina nana. The sequence continues at coordinate 6,641,065 of JAGUCH010000008.1, forward strand.
AATTAATCCAGATGACAGCATTAATGCTATTTTATGGTCAACCTGGGTAGTTTCATACTCCGACATGTTAAATACTTTTGGTACCAACGGTTTATCGTCCTTTAGCTGGAACTTCATGGGTTCGACATTCCATAGCCTATATGATCTAGGATCTTCTGAGAAGATAGTCTTATATTCCAGTGAGAGGTCCCTAAAGTCTTCCCTAACTTCATCCGGAATGTGTTCCAAATCCATGTTCAAGATCGTTTCCGGTTTTAATGGAAATGTGTAACCTGCCACTCCATTCAAAATACGGAGAGGGTCAAATTCACTTGGAAATTTCAAAAGGAGATTATAAACCTCATCATATAGTTTTTGGTTATCTCTCTCATCCTTAGAAAGCTCCAGGCTAGCTGATACAAGGTCTAGTTCAGAAGGACTTTTCAGAACTGTTTGTCTGACACTGGTATCAACAATAGGACCTTCATAAATAGTAGTGAAACTTTTACGTGGCACTTTGATGCCCATGTTCTTTGCCAAGCAAGGTTTGCATGAGCAACCAGGTGGTTCAAGTACAAATGGTATAAATTTTCCGAATTTTGTTTTTATATCCTCCTTGGTAAGGTCATCTGGATACATTTGTAACCCAGATAACACTAGCAATGCAGCAGTGGTTGCCATACAAAGTGGGTCACCTACATGCACGTCGCCATCCATAAGTGTTCTAATCCACACGTCGTCAGCCACATTTTGGTATCGTAGCTGACCAATTATTATGTACATAAGCGTGGTTAGGTAGCCAACATTCTCTGCGTGTTCGCTAGGGACATGGAATATTAACTCAACATTGTTGGACAACTTAAACATGATACCATGAGCTCCAAGAACATTTAGTTCAAAATACTTATCTAGTTCATTTCGTTGATAAGCAAGTGGGTAATTTTCATACTCATGTATCATCATAGTTATTATAACCCTATCCATCCCAGTGAGGTAGGATTCAATAGGACACAAAGCAATGGTCATACATGGTGGGCAAATATACTTATATTTTAGCCATACTACTTTAAGTTTATTCACCATCATATTCATCTTGATTACAATGCGCTTTTGTTCGCCAGACAAAAGTTTGTGTCCTGGAACAATAACAGCCCACGGTAATTCATCCCATTTTTCTCGTTCCATAAACTTGCTAATTATTACATCAGTTATCTCCTCGTAACCATCACTTTGGTTAGATGAGATAAACACGTAATTTCCTTTTCTACTAATCAAAGGCTTGTGGCTTCCCCTTAGTGGCTCATAGGCATTAAAAACATGCATATCAGTAAAGGAAAGACCATTTATATCAGTAAACTGCACAATTACGTGCGAATCTAAATAATTGCAGTAACATGATTCCATTTCATGCTCCAGGGCTTTTAAACTAATGTTAGCCACATGGGCTGAGACCGTACTCTTGAATTTCTGTTTCTTGACAACCCTGGCTCGCCCAATCACTGCATGGGCATTTAAGTAGATGGGATCCTTAGTACTATTCCCTATATTTACTGGGAAAGTACCTTTACGAGAGACAGCTGTAAGTGCCCCCTCAGAGGTCACTCCGCGATACTCGTTACTAGGCTTAAAGTTTAAGTACTTATCCGCCAATCCGGAATAGACATTTTTCTGGTGATAAGTATGACCAAGTTCGTCATCTTCGTCAGAGTCAGAATCTATTTGAATGTCATTACTGATGACAGGTAAATCATGAGGTAAGCTAGCCATGGTGGTCACTTCTTCTCCAGGGAGCAGAGTGATCCCTTCATTTATCGCCACTGGGTAGAAAGCCTCTTTTGATAGTAAGAGTGGAATTTTCTTATGTTTAGATTTTCCAGGAAAATCCATAAAGTGCTTTCTATCTTTACTAGTCATCCGGACATTATTATCCACTAATAACGAGTTTCCTATCATTAATAATGTATCGCAATCAGATACGAGGAAAACAGCCTGTCTGATTAAAACACGATTTCCAAATGCAACTTGGATAGAGACAGCTTCATTCCCTGGGAATTCTTCCCCATTAAAGTTCTTAATTACATAATTAGTCTCAACCCAAGGCAAAATGTAACCAATTTTGTCTTCAATCAGTTTTACAAGGGTGCGTGATATTATTTGCACCATTGCTCCACTGTCAAATAAAGCATGTAAACGTATTTTTCCAGTTATCTCCACTGGTATAAAATACCTTTCACAAACATTATGTAACTTTAATGAGTATATACTTAGCATGTCATCTTCAAGTTTCGGATTCGGTAAAGGTTCAAAGTGTGTTACTGGCTCTGCCTCATTTGCATTTACTGAGGCCAGGTGTGTAACAGTAACATCATTACTACAAGGTTTTTGCTTATTATTTGCACTACCTTTTACAAAGTAATACCATAAAGCTATTATTGCACTACTACAGATTACTGTAATTGGCCAATAATTCCATCCAAATAAGCAATATTGACATATGGTTATCGCGATCAGTATTATGCTAATCTCAATCACCGTCATAGTATGCTGAGGAACAAACCGACTTTTTCTACCCCTTATTGCAAGGACCAGAGCCTTTTCGTCCTCACTTCCACGAGTCACTATTTCAGCATTTTTTACAGATTGCTCCTTTAAATAGTCGAAATAAGCTCGTCCTACTTCTTTGTTACATTCTCCCCTCATAAAAGAAGGCAAGATGTAACTATCATTTTCATTGGGATTTTTTGCACTAGGTCCCATTATTGTTTACGAGTGGGTTGCGTCTTCCAACACGTTTCTCCTCTAAACTCAAGGTGTAATCCTTTACATAATGGGCACAATGTGCCATCATTTCTGATCGAGGTCAAGTTTGTGTTCGGGTAATTTGAACACTGCGTTGCATAATGCAGTTGGTTACAGAATAGACACCCACCAGTCTGAAGTGGGTTTCCTTCAGGCAACTTAGCTGTATCAATGTTAAAAGTTTTACCCAGCCTATTTATTTTTTCGGATGGTGTTTCTGCTTTTAACATCGCTACTTCAACTGCTTGCCGACTTAACTCAAAATTCGCTCGAGCTAGCTCACTTTGTAGCTCATTTATTATTTTTGCACTTTTCTGACTACGGCCAGAGGCTGCCGACATTGTGCTAGCACTATCTAACACCTCTTCTTCAGTAGCTTCAACCATAGCAATTCTGGGCTTGGCACGCATATTGGGTACCATTGGTAGCCTTTCCTCTTTATGCACTCTATCATGGTCCCTTGGCACATAAGTGCCCAGGTCACTGCCTATCAGGTTCATCATGATATTGTAGGCATGCACACTCCTAGGCGGGATATTTGCCTTCAACAAGTAGTCATTATATTTATTCACTAATGACTGATAATTTTGGGGCCAATGGAGCCTCAGAAGCGCAAATCCATCAGAGATGGATTCAGAGACAGCATGAGCATCTCCATCATCCCCAATAGATGTTCTATGCATCTTTATTCGTAGTCGAAATATTTCCTTAAGTGTCGAAGTGAAGCTCCCAGTTGGCTTCCGGATCAACTCCTGAATAAGGAAGTATGCATCCTCCTTATGCACGAACTGAGTGAAGTTAAATATGTCTTGCCAGAGCAACTCCATGCCATCTTTTCCTTCTCCAGCCATTCCCTTAAAATATTCAGCAGTATTCTGAGAGGCAGCCTCACACATAGCTGTTAACAGCGCGGCATGGGACCAATGGGACCTGCCGGCCTCAGTTGCCATATATTCTAAGAAAGATGTTATATTTTCAGCGGTTAATGAAGGACTGTGTAGGTCGAACTTCTTAGAGAACTTGTGCCTAATTTCCTTCATGGACTGCGAGCTAGCATACTTAACATGACCATTTGTAGGGCATGCAATGTACCCTTTCATGGTAGTCGGGTCATAGATGCTCTTGGAAGTGTCGGCTGACACTCCTGCTGCTACACTTATCTCGGGCGTTTTTAAATAACCTTCAGCCAATATTTGCTTCTGGAGTGAAGTAAATTCATCTCTCGTGCTAAGTACACTAAAAAGTTTCTGCATTTCAATCATTTTCTTCCCTGGTGACAGGTTTGGGTCGACCATCTGAAGAACTACCCTTCTGGCTGAATCCACATCCTTAATCTCATCAGTGTTAATTAGTTTTATCCTTTCTGAAATTGGAGCAGATTCATCATAGATGACGTCAGTTTCCGGAACCATACGTTCTTTTGATGCTGCATCAACTATTAATAGAGTCCTTTCCAAGTTCTTACTGAAGATGGAATCCACTTTTGCCCCAACCATATGCTTAGCTGTAATTTGTGCGGAGGCAATAATTTTGTTTGCCGTACTCGCATCATGCATTTTCGTATAATAAGCTTTTACTGTATTCAACTCTTGAATATTCAAGTGGCCTCCCGACAACATCTTTTGTACCATTCTTTGTACAACGTCCATTGGAGGAAGCGTAATCGAATTTGTTAAGTTGTGCAAATCTCGAGCATTCATTTTAGTCGAGGTCAGGACCGACTTATTTTGGCCATCCTGGTCAGCTCCTTCAGTGAACTCATGATGGTTAGTTCCAGGTGGACTTGCTATCGAGGACATATCTGGTGCGGCATTACTCGTCTCATTATCAGGAAAATGTACATTCTGGCCCGGAACTTTTATCTGTGGCTTCAGCTTAAGCGGTTCTTTTAAGAAATAGTCGCTTTGTAACCCGTAAAGCCTCGCTACGATAGAAAATCCATCTCCAAATGTCCGTATCTTTTGCCAATTCCTTGATATCAGTGACGCAACCACTTCCTGCGTCCCTGGCGTTAAATTAGTCATGAAGCTACCCTCAACTTCTTGCATTCGCTGTGTAACTTTCTTTTCCTCAATACGAGTTAAAAACTCATCCAAACCAAAACAAATACATAACAAGGCACATGTAGTGCTTGTCAACGAAACAGGGTCAAGTGTGTCTATATACTTAACCACATTTACAACTTGGCCCACAGGATCCTTATGGGGCATAGTCCCGATGATTACCTTTATATGGTCATCCAAATGTCTAATTGGCTCCCTAGGGACAAGTACTATTTGAGTCCTCTCCCATACAGCTGCTATTTGTGCTTGAGTTACTGTGACAAACTCTAGTGCTTCTGGATAAGCAACGTGTGCCATAAAATTTTGCAACTCAGCTCTACTAGTCCCATTTGGAGCACATTGGGACAGGTACCCTTGAAAGGTGGCCTCATTAGTCCCAAGGTGGTTCAACAATCGATCCTTTACTTTCGTAACTTCATCAACCAGTGTAGGTCCAGCGATCCTAGAATCCTGATTAGCCATTTCTTATCTTTTAAAAAGCGTGACGGAGTCACACGGAGTATTTCTTATCTTTTAGAGGTGCAACGGAGTCACACGCAATATTCTGGTCTTAGTACACTACTGTGTGTACTAAATTCGGCAGTACCGAATTAAAAGCTATACGCTGTTCAAAGCACAGGGAAGCTTGTCCTATTTACTACGCCGTGTCAAGTGACACAGAGAAAAAGGTTGCAATTACTAAGCTCGTTTATTTTTTATTTTTTGTCAAGGCTATGAGCGGCCAAGACAAAACACACACACACACACGCACAGATACAAATACACTCACTTATTATATTATAGGGAACAGTCAAGGGTTTAGCACTACTGGTGCCACAGATGGTAGGTTTTTTCTAAGTCTCTGAAACAAAGGTGCATCAACTTTTTACGCAAAAAAGGTATGCCACTTCGCCAACCAGTGTCGACTCAGTGGATGAAGATTTAAAGTTTGCCCACTCCTCCTCGAGTTGCGGGCCGGCCAACCTTCCCTGTGCCCTCGGCATCTTGTCCAAGGTTAGCCAGTTTTTTGGGCCCCAAACACGCATTTTCCTTTGTGGCTCCCACTCTGGCTCCATGCATGGCCTATTTGGGGTTCGTTGACTCACAGCGGGGTCATGGATTACATCATCTTCTTCCATCTGTGTGGCCATACCCACGGACGAGACCCACTAGTGGCGCACCACTCTTGCGCTCACTCGCCCCATAATGGATAGGCAACAGAGGCTCAGGTCGCAACCTGCACCTTGGCTGGCTTTCCGGCTGCCATGGCACCCATACTCCAAGCTATGCCATGCGGAGCCTGCACGCATGCATTCACCTCCGGGAAAGACAGTGTCATTGTTACTTTGTGTAGGCCCATCATCATAACAATGGTCCATGGAAGACATCATCAATGGGCTGGTGGTATGTCACGGCCTGTACCTCCTTGCACTCCCCGCGCGCCAATTCCAACCCGCCAACGGCATCGATGCGCACTTTAGGCCTAAGGGAATATAAAGCACGAGCACCTCAAAGGCCCAAAATGCCATCGGATTGACCCCCATCGGCTCGTCAGCCTTCGGGATTTTTTTACTGTATTTGTCACACCCTGATCGCAATCAGCGTGCCGCCCAACCTGCGCCGCAGAGCAGGAATCCTGATACACACCAAGACATTTTCCGGGACTTCATGGGCTTTTGGTCATCAAACCTTTAGGAGAGAAAGTGGCCTTCAATCCCTCCGGGGCCTCCAAAATGGTGTGCGACGGTCACACCCTCTGAAGCCTAGGATGGTTAGCATCGGCTTCATGGTAGCGGTACCGTTCGCAGCCTCCGGGTGCTGGCCGGATGTCTACCCGCCTTGGACCCAAAGCCGCAGCCTCAGTGCTCCAACTCTGGCGAGATACATCACATGGCAAGCTTCAGTGCTGTAGACCAGTAATTGGGCCTCCTACCCAAGTCCTCAACGGCCTCAACAGCCTCAGACTTGATGGACGACAAGTTCATCATGGCGTTATGATATGGAAATGGGATGACAGAAACAGAAGGAAGAAGAAGATGACTATTCAACGCAAAAATATCAACCATAACCTCGCAACCTCCTGTTGAATTGCATCAGAAATATGGGAAGGAAGATGAAGCTACCTGGTGAAGGGAGGTTAGCCTTGGGAGGACAAGGCAGGATTGCGAGGAGAAGGGGAGTTCTTCAGGGGACTTCAGAGAAGCAACATGTCAACCTTATAGCTAGAGGTTGACTGGTGTGAACTCTGCCAGCAGCTGGAACCTGAAGATCCTCGCTAAGTTTGATGTGTGCAGCACTGAAGAGACAGCCGCAGAGAAGAAACTTTATTGTCATATACATTGTTTTGAGCTCTGATTAGAAGCAGCTGTTATGTTGTGTTGTGCCAGCTAATGAATAGAAAATACCATCAGACCTTAATGAAGTATATTAGTGCTCAACTCATAGCGAGGTCCTGATCCCTGGAATGATCAGGGTGAAAGGGCGAGCCTTAACCACTGGTCAACTGTACATAAGCGTGCCGAGAGGTTCCTTGCCAGAAGCTGTGTACGTGAGGCTGCGGCCTCTGCATAGCGGCTTGTGAGACCTGGCAGCTCCGGTGTTGCGAATGAGTACTGGACTTGGGACCGATGCTTAACCTTCCTAGGTTCCTGAAGAGAGTACAAATTGTACACCATTTTGGAGGCCCCGGAGGGATCGAATGGCCACTCTCTCTCTAGTGGTTTGAAGACCAAAAAGAAGTCCTGGAAAAAGATGGATGGATGCGTCCTGAAGTTACCCATTTGTGGCTGTGAATTGCCGAGGGCGAGGCTGCAATGGTTAGGCGGCACTTTAGTTGCGACTGGGGTGTGTCAATACTGTAAAAGTCCTGAGGCTGACGAGCCAAGAAGGCCATCCCGGTGGAAGTGTCTATGTGTAGTCTAGCGGTAAATGCAATGAAAAAGGCACACGTACATTTCGCATCGTTGCCACATTTAGAGGTTGTGCCTAAAAGAGACTATATCTATTAATGGACAGCCCTAGTTTGTGATGAAAATTCCATGGACCCTAGCCAGACAAATTTCCTACGTTGTGTGGCCTGGAACTATCATTTCCTAAGGGAGAAGGCCCGTGGGGACGTCCTTGCTTGGCTTAAGCTGGAAAATGGGAGCCAAGCAGCCGGAAATGGTAGCTGGGTGGTGGCATGCGTGTCATTGCCTCTGTGGGCTTTAATGGGTCAATGGAGCTCAAGATGGGAGCCATTTTGGAAAGTTGAACCCGTTAGAAGCTGAAGCAGATGGAAGAACAAAAACCTGGAGCGCGTAGGGCGTGCATGGAGCTTGAGGTGGAAGCCACCTTGGAAAGTGTATGGTGCTCTGGACCAGGGCTCTTCTAGGGCGCAAAGAATGCGCGCCTGGGCGAGCTTCGTATACCTGTGTGTGTGTGTACCTCTTTCTCTTTCCATTCACTTTGTTGAGCTTGCTCAGCTTAGTGGCGTTCAAAATTGGTAAAAGTGAATGCAACCCTTGTTTTTCAGCTTGTGGGCACTTAGGATTCTGTTGGACATCTGGTGCCTAGGTTTGGTAATATCTCTTCTGAGCAAGTGCTCATCTTTATTCCTGTGTGTGTGTGTGTGTATATTTGTGTGCGTGTGGGTCTTTGGTGAAGACTACTTAGGTAAAAGTGGTCCTAATCATTGAAATAAAAACTTGTCATAGTAATTGCAACTTTTTCTCCGAGTCACTTGACCGGCGTAAGTAGGAAGCTAACTGTGCTTTGAACAGTATTACGATTAAAAGCTTTAGCTTTTAATTGAGTGCGATTAGAGGCCTAGTGCTTTTAAGTCGTGCGACGTAGCCCTGTACGAAAAGTTAGCATTTGTGTTAACTTAGTACAAAAACCTAGTTGAGTCTTAGAGATTAACTTCTCTGACGAAACTAAAGGACAAGTTGAGTTAAAGAGAACCTCTCTTTAGCGAAACGGAAGGATGTCTCGTGATTTGAAAAATGCACTTTTAGTGCAATTGGAAGTCACTGAGAATGCTTTGGGAAAACTGCTGAAACCTTGCACTCCTACTGGGGAAAGCAGGGAGGCAGTGAAGGACTTCTTATCATGGGTTAAGTACCCGTCGACTACTGGTGCCTTGAATGTCAATAGGGCAGGGGTAATAAGAGCTTGGAATGCTCTGGAAATCATTGTCTTAAGCACTGAGGAGCCCCGTTCTCTTGATTTGCATATTATGAAAATCATAGAACAAATGCCTCAAGATGATCCCGTTGGACAGATTCTGGTGGTGGTCAGGTATGTCAATGCAATTGACCCTCCTGATCGCAATTCAGCTACGTGTGCTTTGCTCCTCTATTGTTTTGGTATGGAGTATTTGAATAAAGCATTCAGGGAGAAAAAGACGATCATTCTTAGCAGATCTACTGATGCTGAGGAAGGGGAGACTGCTAGTTCCACTGAGGAATTGGAGCCAATAATAATAGCCTTGAGCACGATGATTAATAAAGAGAAACTTACTAACCCAGCAGCAGGCTTAGATGCTGTTGCTGCTTTGTTTGGATTAAGGCCTGACTTCTTCTTAGAACCTGATGAGGAAGAAGGACTCGTGGTCTCCACCTCGTTTACTGTGGAGGATCCACCAAAGGATGCCAATAAAAACAAGTCACTGGACCTGTCGGCCATCCCCAAGAAAGTTGGGTTCCAAGACGGTCAAAAATCAATTCTTACGTCCACTAAAATGACTTTGAAGGACTTGACTGTCCTAAATAATTCGGTGGTTCTGCCCCCTGGTAAGGTGGTAGAAACCACAGTGATGAAATTGTTGAAAGGAAAGACCTTGAGTCCATATGACTTGGGAGTGGTGCGAGCCCATTACACTGCGTTGCATGATGCGAGCACTGCTAATAAAATAATAGCTACTGCCCAAATGACTGCAAAGCACATGTTTGGGGCTGACCCGAATGATATTTACGAACGAAACCTTGAACGGATCTTGAAATTAGCTGATGCTGCGTCCAAGGATTCATTAGTACCAGTGGCTGAGTCGGTCTACCATGAAGATGCCCCACTGGATGAAAGGATTGAAGCTATCAATATTAATGAAATAGTAGATGTTGAATCTGCTAGGCGAGTTGTGTTGCAAATGGTGGATCCGGATTTGTCACCTGGAAAAAAGGTCATTGAGATGCAAAAACTATTTCAGGCCTTGCAGACCAGACCTGAGTTCACCCCATTGCAGCGCAAAATCTTTGTGGAATGTCACTTAAAAAGCCCTGAGGTGAGCTATGCGGTTCCCTCGTACTCCGAACATTCGAAAAGTGTGTATGATCCTAAATACAATAAGGATTATATACCTTTGCCCCCTAATGGGCATCTGAAATTTGCCAATACTAGTGCCCTCAAAGAGATCAGAGCAAAGTACTCTAAGAGGTTCGATATGCAAAGTTCTTCTAATACTGCTGATAGTGTGTTAGAATTCTTGCGCACAGTAAGTACACTGGCCCGCCGGTATGATTGGAGCCATGATGCTATAATTGAAGGTTTATGCGAAGGGGCTACTGCAAGCACAGCTGAGTACTTCAGAGGTGTGGCAAGTGAAGGCGTAGAGATCCTTTGGAATGACATCTATGCTTACACCAAGAATGTCCAGGAGGTAGATGAGTTTATAAGAATACATAACATCATCAGGAATCCCACCCAGACTTTTGACCAATCCGTTAGGGAATTGTATAAACTCAGGTTGCGAATCCATAGAGACTCTATGGATGGAGATGGCAAAGCACATGCCATTTCTGAGACGATCACTGATGCACATGCCCTACTGAAAAGGCATTGGCCTCAACAATACCAAGGGTATATCAATATATACCATGAGCATCTGTTGAAGCAAGGCACGCCCCTGAGGAGCATGGCTGCTCTATCGGAGATGGTCAAGGTAATTGGGGGCCATGTGGGGACTCACATACCGAAATCTGAGCGAGACAGAGGGGCTAGAGATGCTAGACTACCCATGGCCCCAGCTGTTAAACACAAAGCTCATCTTGCTATGGTTGAAGTTGATGAGGACAATTTGGATAGTGCTAGCGTGCTATCAGTGATGTCACATGTTAGCTCAAAGAGTGCCAAAATAATAAGTGCTCTGCATGGTGAGTTGGCTAGAAAGAATACAGAATTGGAACGCCAAACTGCTGAAGTAGCGGCGTTAAAAGCCGAGACTGAGGCTGAGCGATCTAAAAGAATTGCAGCTACCTTTAATATTGACATTAGTAAGCTGCCGGCGGGAAACCCATTTGAAACAGGTGGATGCCTGTTCTGCAATGGGACCCACTATGCCAAAAGTTGCGAGAACTATCCAGGTGTTTCACTGGATGAGTTAAAAAAGGATGGCACTGTGTGTATATCTTGTAAAGGATTACACAAGGTCATAAATGGATTACCGTGCTGGAAGTCGCGACAAGCACGAAGGTAATGTCTGAAATGGAAGAAGAACCTAAAATAGACACTACACATGATGAATGTTATGTTCTGCCCTCATTTATGCGTGGAGAATGTAACAAAGAAGTAGGGAGAGTGTATTTTGATCATCTAAAAGCACTCTCAGAAAAGAGAAAACAGTGCGCAAAGAGGCCTGATGAAAAAACCTCAAGTGCCATTGTTTTGGCCATATCTGGTTCTCAGTACATAAATGAGACTAAAGGTGGGTTAACCCCGCCTAGGATGTGGAAAGGAATATTATTATGGACAATTATTATGCTAGCTTTGGTGCTGTGGCTAAGAAATTATGACCAAGTCGTGCCTGTAGCGATAGTATACATTATAATAATGGTATGCTTGTGTATGTGCTGGCTTTTTGCAGACACATCCCACAAGTATGATGTACCTGTACATGTGGCGAAGCTAAATGCTGGCTGCATTGAATCTCCGGATGAAAAAGTACAGCCAGAAGGGATTGTTAAAGATGATGACACGCTAAGTGTATTTTCTTTAAAACTACACAATGTGTGTGAAAGGTACTACATACCTGTCCAAGTTACTGGCCAGATAAGACTTCATGCCTTATTTGACAGTGGAGCAATGGTTCAAATCATATCTCGCACGCTAGTAAGGTTAATTGAAGAAAAATTGGGTTACTCATTACCGCGAGTTCAAACCAATTATCTTATTAAGAATTTCAATGGGGAAGAATTTCCCAGCACTGAAGGCGTGGTTCTGCAAGTCGCCTTTAACAATAGAGTATTGATTAGACAAGCAGTGTTCTTAGTCTCTGACTGTGAGACCCTGCTTATGATTGGGAATTCGTTATTAGTAGATAATAACATACGCTTGACTAGTAGGGATGGAAGTCATTTTATTGATTTCCCAGGGCGAATAAAATATAAAAAAATTCCCCTAGTCCTTACTAAGGAAGCATTTTACCCTGTAGCTATAAATGAAAGTATCACTGTGCTACCTGGAAGGGAAGTGACAGTTAATGCTAGCTTTCCGCATGAGATACCTTTGGTAGCTGAGCCCAGTCTTGGTGATTCAGACGCCGAAGTGGACTATGATGAAGTTAAAGTAAAGCCAGAAAGTAAAAGCGTTTACTCTAGCTTTCATGATAAGTGTTTGGAATTTAGTCCGGATGAGGATTATACCAGCGCTACTGCTGAAGGATGTGTTACTTCTGTGACCCGGAAGGGCACTTTTCCAGTACAGATAGGTAATAATTCCGATGAGCCCATTTACATTGAGGCTCATTCTATCATAGGAAAGGCTAATATTGTTAAGAAACAACGCTATAAGCCTACCCAAATTGTGCATAAGTTAAACCTCAGTTTAAAGTCTTTGAAACATATAGTGGACACTTGCTATTGTGAGTTTATTGACACGCATATATTGGTGCAATTTGTTGATATAAATGGATTAGCTTTCACTGACATGCACACCTTTAATGAACAAGTTCACATAAAGGGTAATGTTAAACAAAAGCTAACCAGACATTGGAACCATGTTTTCATTGCCTCTAACCAATCTGATGGTTTTGAGGAAATCACTGATGACCTATTGATAGAGTTTGTCAGTAAATGGAACTGGAATAGCCTACCATGGGTAGTTGTTGTCCCTAGTGATAAATTATTGTCTGGGGAACAAAAGCGGATTATATTAAAGCTCAACTCTATAGTTGAAAAACTAAGTGTAGTTTGGGTAAAATACAAAAACGTTCATGATAAATGTAGGACTATAGCTCTCACTCCTATAGAGGATTACCTGGCTGGTATGGAGAGAGTGGTGCTAACTATCATGGTTCATAGTTATGATTGCTTTCCTGTTGCTTACCAAAGAAATGGAAATGATAAATACTATGAATACACTATCTTGGGTGCTCCTACCTTTATGTATAAGATAGCAAATGATATAGAACTAATGGTTCATGTGCCTTGCTCCAAATCAAAGGATGTTGGCTACATGGCTACCTTAGTTTACAATATATTTGGCCATTTACGTTACAAATGTGTGGCTGATAATATATGGGTGAGAACCTTAATGGATGGTGATGTGTCAGTAGAAGAACCGGTGTGTTTAGCAGTGTCTTCTGCATTGTTATTACTATCGGGCTTGCCTATGTATCCACATGAATCTACATTTGAGGATATAAAGACGAAGTTTGGTGGTTTTATACCTTTTGAGTTTAAGCCAGATAATTGTGCTTGTGCCCTTTGTCTAGCTAAGCGTGCTGGGTCTAAGATAGTGTGTAAAAGTTACACTACTATATATGAAGGCCCTATAGCTGATCTCTGTGTCAGGCAAACGGTAATTAAAAACCCATCTGAATTGGACTTAGTGTCCGCCTCTTTAGAAATAACGCAAGACGAGGCAAAGAATCAGAGGCTGTATGAAGAGGTTTATAACCTTTTATTGCAGTTCCCTAGCGAATTTGACCCACATCGAGTTCTAAATGGAGTAGCTGGCTACACCTTCCCATTGGAACTTGACACCGTCTTAAAGTTTGACCTGGACCACATACCAGTGGAAGTCAGAGAAGACTACAGGAATATATTGATAGAATATAAGGACATCTTCTCTGATGATCCGAGATCTTTTAGGTTATGGAATGTGGACCCCGTAAAATTTCAATTGAAGGACAATAAACCCCTGGTACCGAAGGTGTTTAACATGTCTGAATATGAAACCACTCAAGTGGATAGAAAGATATCATTGATGTTATCTTCTGGTCTAATTGAGATAGTAGATAAGTCTTTGAATAGGTACTCTGCATGTCCTTGCTTCTTAACATCAAGGCCAAACGATGAAAAGTTACCTATGAAACAACGTAAACCTAGGTTATTAGTGGACCTGACGTCCTTTAATAAGAACCTAATTTTCACGCCATCTGAACATATTGTTCCACCCATTCCTACATTATTAGGGATGCTTTCGAACTCATGTTTGATGTCATCTTTTGATGTCACCTCAGGATATGACAATTTACCTGTCGATTCTGACAGTGCAGATATGTGCTGCCTGGCTGTGACGTCACCACGGTCTAGGTATAGAGGCCTTTATTTGAAAAGTAAGGCTATATTGCAGGGTACGGCCTTGGCTGTGAGAGAATTTTCATCTTTATTAATTCAGGCAATTAATCCTGAAATATTACCTTTCACTTGTGTCTATGTAGACGATTTATTGGTCTCTTGCAAGAATCCGGACAAACCGAAGCCGGCAACTCTAGACGATTATAAGAGGCATTTAGGTGATCTCAGGAAACTGTTTGACAGTTTAAGGGAACTAAATGCATTATTACAAATCAAAAAGACTCAATTAGGGGTCAAGGAAGCTACAGTCCTTGGACACCTCATAAAAATTGATGAGCATGGAGTTATGACGATGCAGATGCCTGATAAATACAGGACTGCATTTGATGACTTCCCGATGCCTTCAACAAAGAAGCAATTACAAAAGTTCATTGGTATGACCAACTGGTTAAGCCAATACTGTCCTAACATGGCCACTTACACGGCACCTCTATTGGATGTAATGGCAACTAAGCAAGGGAAAACAGGGAAGTTTAACTTCTCTCCTTTTCAAGAAAAATGCTTTTACAAGGTTATAGAGGAAATAAAGACAGGCATGTCCTTGACCTTGCCTAACTTCAAGGAAGCGTATTTAGTAGTAGACTCGGGTGTAATAAGTACCTCAGCTCTACTCATGGAAATTGATGCCAATGGGAAGGCTGTGTGTGTTGGGGCTCACAGTGCTAGATTCCCACTGTCAGTGTGCTTGTCTTACCACTCGTTTCAGCGAGAAGCATTAGGTGTATTAATGATGATACACCACTATAAAAGTACCGATTGAGTCATGAGAAACGGTATGCGCTGGCTGCACTGTCGCACTAAATAAACCGGCCGAATTGGCCATAGCGCTTACCCGGTTTTGATGACTCAATCGGTATACTCTTTGCGTATGAGCGGTTAGTGATAGTAACTGATTGTCTATCCATTGCCAGTATACTGGCTAGCTCATTCACTGGTAAAGATGCTTTTACGCACAGACTTGCAGCTAGAATATATTCTTTGCCTGTGGCATGGAAGATACGAGCTGTGCCAAGAACTGAGATTGAAATTGTTGATATATTATTGAATAAGTATCATCAAACTGAGGGAAATACAGTGTTCTTTGCACCATATTCCATACAATCGCAAATTACTAAGGACATTTATGCTGGTGTTTACCCACTTCCGGAGGAAATTTCCTCTAAAGTAATAACCACGCAGGAACTTTTGACACATGTATTTGACACTTTGGTTAATTCAGGTACTATGTCAAAGTCTTTGCTACAAAAAAGGTTACAATGTCTGAATGATAAGTGGGTTGAACTAATAGGTTCCTCGCTGCCTTTTGTTCATGATGACACTTCTACCATTCTCCATGCGCGTCATAAGGATGATGATGAGGTTGACAGATTAACTGAGGTTTCGCATTCATTTGAAGGTGAAGCTAACCCTGAATCTCCCGTCTTTGACATAGAAAACAATGTTATTGTTGACGCAATTACTGTTAAGCGTAAAATATCGGTACATTTACCAGGAATTACACGCAACCTTCTCATACGTTTGCAACAAAACTGTGAGGAAACACAAAAACTAGTGAACATGTTAGTTCTCACTCCTGAACACGAGGAACCTACCAGTATTGCGGCTAGATACCGTGTCATTGATTGTGCACTACTTGTTATTAGAAAGAATGTAAAATTACCTTTTACGAAGGCCACTAACACTAAAGTGTATATGAGCATGCAAAATTGTGTGTACTTGATGGCCTGTATTCACCTCTTACATAACCATTTAGGAAGTAAGAAGGTGAATACCTTGTTTACGCAGTCTATGTTTTCAACTTATTCTGCTAGAATAAGTAGAATAATAGTTGGTGCATGCATGCACTGTGCACTGTATAGACAAGCAAATACAAGGTTTGTGGGTAAGGGCAGATTCCGCATTCCGGATAAGCCCTTTGACCTTGTTATGATTGACCTTGCTTACTTTGATCAAACATTAGTCAAAGGAAAAGATGCCAAAGTATGCCTAGTCATTATTGATGTTTATTCAAAGATGATAATAGCTAAACCTTTGTTAAATTCCACTTACAGGGAAGTAGCTAATGCTATGGAAGAAGTAACTTCCTTATTTGGTGTGCCTAAAACCTTATTGGCTGATAATGGAGCGCAGCTTACTAGTAATCATGCCCTCCAGCGCTTGATTGACAAGTATAAAATACAGGAATTGTGCCAATACAGAACACTGTCCCCAAACAAACATTCAAATGCTTATGCTGAAAACAGTGTCCGTGTTCTGAGGAATGCTTTGATACTGAACTCCAAGTCATATAAGCGGCCTATGAGTGAAGTTTTTAAACTGTCTGTATATGCTATAAATAACCGCCCGCTAACTTATTTATCATATACTGACCCTAATGGAGTTAAAGTAATACCTACTCCGTTCTCTCTATTCTTTGACAAAATGCCAGGTTACCACCTTGGACGTGATGTCTTTGAAATATTGAGTGAAAGTGAGGACATCATACATAAAGCTGAATGGCAGGATGTCATGAGGAAGTATGATGAGGAAGAGCAAAGACGTTTTGAACTAATGAAAGCCACTGAAAGGCCTTCGTTTAAACCTGAAATTGGTTCATTAGTCTTAGTTATTAAACATCCTGTAAATAAGCATGGGTACAAATTCATGCAGGATCTATTTGAGGTGATTGATGTGGGGTCCCACTCCACTGTGACAGTAAAACCTTATTTGCATGACGGACTAACTCATGAAGTCAGTCTGGACCATGAAAAACTATACCGTTTTCATGAGTTATATAAGTTCTTACCTGAAAAGATAACTCATTTGCTTATGCGGCCTTACACCCCTGATGAGATGCTACAACGTCTCTCCAGGAATGAAATGCTTAAATTCTTAGAGGAGGATGAGCCTGAAGTAAATGAGTATGCATTACGAAATCGAGTGTCACAAAGTATTGCCGCTCGAGATGAAGCGAAAAGCGAATGGGCTTCAAATTTAACAGAAGAGCTTATTACTGCTACTTCTTCGTTAGGAACTTTACTATAAGGGATCACCAAACCTTGAAACATTCTGGATCTATACTGCGGAAGAAGGCTACAGACTTGTTTAAGCCCTCTGATGTGCGTCGCATTCAGGAGGAAAATCGTAGAATTGTTAAGCAGCAGTGGGACAATTATGTACCTAAACCACCGCCTAATGAAGGTGTGACTGATTCTGCTGATTCTGCTCATACAAGGGAAAGTTCGTACCTTTCTCCGGATGAGCAGAAAGCTGATAAACTCATTGACCAGTTACTTGAGTCTAGTAGCAAAACCTATGAGACTACTCTCTACGAGGAGCTTAAGTCTCTACAATCGGAAGATTTACCCACGTTCAAAGACCTGGCTGCAAAGGGGAAGGTATTCTTAGAAGTACCAAAACCCACTCGACCATGCAGCCCCAGTCAAATAAGTACACCTACTAACGTGACTGGGACAATATTGAATGATGATGTCAGCCCAGTTCCTCGTGCTTTTAGAGGTCGAAGGTCACCACGCCCAAGCCCCAAAAGCCCGGAACAGGAGGAAGCTGACATCTCAAAAGTAGTGAGCGAGGCCTCGTTGCTCATAAATCAAGATAAGTTTGATACGGATCTTGAATCGCTAGCTTCGGCACTAGAAAATGTAGGTGAATTCATAGATGATGAATATATGGACAGCCAGCCACTTTATCAGCCTACAATTGCTGATGTGCTGGAAACTTTTGAATCTGAGAAAGATTTTGAAGAGACTCTGTCTAAAGTGATGGCAGAGAACAGAAAGTTCTCTCCAGATACAAAAAACCGATTTTTAGATGCCTTTAAGCGAGGATCACAATTACTGAAGAAAAAACTCTCTATGTCGCCAAAGAAGAATGACAAAGACGAGGATGGAGATCTGAGTATAAAAAGTAATATAATTCCATCAGCCCCCACACGGGAGCAAATATACGAGACTGATATGTTACAAGATGATAACGAGTCTTCTAGTATTAGTTCTCCGGAAGGTGAATTGTTGTCGCCAATTAAGGAAGCCACAGTGCCTGAGGCCAGCGATGAAGTTGAGCCGAAAGGTGCTGCTGCAGCGACGCCTCTAAGGATTCTCCAGCGTCCTCGTGAAGGACTACGAGACAAACCTAGGATAGATTATAAAGCGATGGTAACGCGCCAATATAATAGAAAATTACCTATCCACTATAATCCTGGATATCCACGTGATGCTGCGCTTACCCCAGGTGAACGTGAATTGGCCCGGCTCAAATATTCGTTCAGGAATCCCAGGCCAAAACCTAATGAAAAATATATTTTACAGAAGTTTATTCCAGCTTGGAGGAACGATACTAACGTGGCAACGGTCCAAGATTACTCCAAGTTCCTGGAAGCAGGTGGTTTAGACCACCTGAATGACAGTTTTGTACAAGAGCTGAAAAAGTTGAGGCTGAACCGCCATGAACTCTATCTGCTAGTACATAAACAATTCAAGTAATCAGACAAAGTGGCCAGGAGCTGGTCTTATTTGGTATTCATGATGTGCTACATTAGAGTATAATATGTACTGTGGCCATGCTTTTTACGAAAGCAACATTACTAGCTAGTAGCAGGTAATGGAATACTTAAATTGGTGAAGAAAAATGTTATACTTTGCCTTAGTTTGGATATTAACCAAGTGTGGTCATGCTTTCTAAATATATACATTTGTACCATGAGGCGCGTGTGTATATGAGAAATTGTGATGCACATAGGCTAAATACTCCCATGGCAACTGCCAGAAAGTATGTAAATACAGTAAACAAAATATTGCTGCATCTGATTTACCGAAATCAGTGCGTAGGGTAATATGTCATCACCAGGGAATGGAGCCTTTTATTAGGCCCCTGATACTGTTATGGCCAGTAAACTAAGAGCGTCAGGAAAATAAAAATCTGAATTGGCGCAACTTAGAATGCTAGCATAAGAATGGTGTATGATAAGAGGTTTACGAACTTTGCCTCTAGCAATTGAGAGTTGCAAGTGGGGGTGGTCAAAGTGATCAGTGGGGCGAAGCTTCTATGCCGCTCCCACTGACGATATTACTATAAAATTTTTAAAGTGCCTGATGCACTGTGGCTATGTTCAAATGGAACCCTTGAACAACGCATAGATGCGAATGGTACGATGTGTGGAACTGTTTTCAAGCTTATACCTTGAAAATAACCCAAATAAAGGGAGTAATTGTCACGAATGATTACAATTTGCTCGTGTACTTTTTTACCCACCAGTGAAATGCTTAGCCAGCACAATGGCACTGGCGTCAGCATTACAATATGATAAAATATAAGGCATTTATGTCTTGCTACCATTTTTTTTGGAAACACTCTTTGTCTCCAAAAGATGATAAGTGAAAACCATTTGCGAGCTTTTGGGGGCAGCACTGGTGTGACTTGCTCCATACCAGTGTGTGCGACTGCAAGTGCAAATGGGGGTGATTAAGGTACCCTGAATGCCTTGCAATCTATTTGCTACGGCATCTCGGGGCATAATTAAACAAAAACTTGCTTCCATTATGGAATTCAGAGTTGAACGCCTCTTTGACAAAATCTTAATGAGGCTATATAAGAGATCAGCATAAAGGAAAATTGCTGGAATTCTACGCTTGAGTTCCACGAAGGTGGTAAACTCAAGCTATAAACTAACGGAAATGCGTATTGTACGCCACCCTCAGACTGAACTGAACTTGGGCATTCGCATAACATTATCACTACTATTGGCCACATGGCACGTAGTGTAAGGAAAAATAAAATATGTGATAAAATAAGGTGTGAGCCAACCAATTGGGGCACATCAATTTTTAACATCATGGACGAGAAGTACCAGGATGCCACCTGATACTTCCATACTATATGGTATTGTTGTTTTGGATAAAAAGAACAAAAATAAAATGGAGGAGCTCAGTAGCGCCTTTTGACTACTTCTTGTCCCACGTACAGCTCGTTCGACTGAGCGTGTACTGTACAATATTAATAAAATACATTAGCGATTCACGAAAACGGGTCGCCATTCTTTAATCGCAACGCTGCCCAGCCCTTGGTGGATGTGGGCTAGCGCAATAATAGCCTATGTTCATATAACAAAATTATAAAACAAAACTGAAGGATGCGACTCCCTTGCAAGCGGGTCGCCGTTCTTCATGCACTGCTCTGCCCGAATTGGACTTGAGCAAGCGCGATAATAGATTACGTTGCATTAAGCAACTTTAGAAACGTTCATGGCCACAGCGTCCTGTGGCCATGTTTATTTAAAAAATTATTATTATTTTATTAGTACTGAGCAAAAGGATACTTACCTGAAGACTGCCAAGTTTTGGAAGGATTTTCCTCCCAAAACCTGAGCTTCTTGGGTAGGGGGGGTACCCAGAGCCAGAGCACGCACAAGCCAGAGAGCGAGTGCGCGCTGTCACTAAAAATTCCAAAAAATTGGAGGCGTCCTTAAAACAGACGCGACCACATCTAGTTTGAGGCGGTTTTACCCCTTTGTTAAAGCAAGCTGAAGTCTAGACCGAAACAGCCCAAGATTTCCAAAGGCACAGTATGCCATAAAGCTATATCAAAGCACACCAATAGGAAAAGCGTAGCGCTTATATTATAACATCCTGGCCCGCGTCAGGGTGCAATCACATAAGGGGTGTGGCGCCACCTAGAGACTAAGGGGCCCGCGCCCGCATTGAAAACGTTTCCGCTAAATTAGCAGATATTTTTGCAAAATAAGCAGACTGCAAACTATACATTGTAGTTATGCTCAGGAAAAAGAAATCCAAAAGTGATTGGATTTGTCAAAATTCTGCCAAACTCTAATAAATGCTGAGTAGCCTTTGCAGAATTTTCCCTACAACATATGTACACGTATGGAAACTTGAGCATTAAGGTAAACTAAGCTAAAGTATTTGCTCTGTCAGCTAAACAAGCTTCTATATAGAAAAAGCTGACTTAATATAAAAATTCTGTTTATGATATTCTGGGTGCAGTGACCACTGAACCCATTAGTAAAAGTGTGCTGGTTGCAACGTATGTGACGTAGCTGTAGCCACCAGGGGGCGCGACTAACCCTATATAACTGTGGCAAGAATGATACATATTTTATGCAATAAACTAGTACCTGAAACAGTACATCATTGGTGCCATTATGCATGGCTTAATAAGTTGACCAGACCAATACTAGGTTTGGCAAGGAGTTTATAGAAAACATCCGGACCTGATTATGTATTCAAAGATAGATATCATGATGCTTGGTCATGAATTGAGCTAGAACCTACTGGAGACCATACTTTATTATCTTTTTGTTCCTCGTCTGGTTCTATGGTTTTGCCCTGGGACCAGATTGAGTTGCAAATGTGACTGATGCCGCAGAGTACGCGCCTTATAAAAAGGCCGATAATTGCTCTAGTAGCTCTTGCTTTTCCGTCCTATAACCGAGCTATCTGTACTGGTACTCAGTCACAAATAAGCGCACAATTTTTATGTGGCCCCATTTTGGGCCTTTAATGATAACTAGACAAAGCTATAAGGTAAAGCTTTACAATGAAAACAATAAACAGTGAGTGCTCGTTTACCATTGCATGGAAACAAATAAATAGTACTCAAACAGGTTATGTGTCTGCGCCTAAAGTTGGCTTTTAGCGAGCCAGAAGTCTTGGGTTGGATGAGGGACAATGACCCTTCCGAACAGACAATGAACTGCCATGAGTTGAGTAATGGTTATTGCTTGGCAAAAAACATTA
Source organism: Paracyclopina nana (assembly GCA_019096065.1). Taxonomy (NCBI): domain Eukaryota; kingdom Metazoa; phylum Arthropoda; class Copepoda; order Cyclopoida; family Cyclopettidae; genus Paracyclopina; species Paracyclopina nana. Next base: position 6,663,187 of record JAGUCH010000008.1, read on the forward strand.
TTGAACGTCTTCCCCGCTGTGTGGTTTTGCTAGAAGATGAGAATAATGGCAGACACTGCCCATAAAAAGTAATGGTACGGCAGACAGTAAATGGTTAAAACGTTACAAACGTTGCGGTTAATAGTACTGAGGTTTGCGCCAGAGGGCGCTCCATGACTCGTTGACTATGCTGCACCTGAAAATTACTGCCTGCCTGCAAAGCGAAACCCGAAATAATAGCTTTGCAGGTATGTGCTTGGGGCTGTAATATATAGCCTTCTTTACTGTAGCTGCAGGTGGCTTGAAAATGGCTATTCATGCTACAAGTATGAGAATGTTCAATGTATATGAGAAAATGGTTTAATGGTTGCTAAACAAAAATGTACGAACAAACCATTATTTTATGACAACTTTGTGCTTGTCTGCTTCTGGGGTTCTGTCCCCAGGAGTAGGTACCGTGCAGTAGCAGTCAGTGGTCTGTCATGTAGCAGTACACTGGAAGCTTCCAGTTAGAAAGCGCTTAATATAAACTTATGGCCATATGACCACTGTCTGCTAAAGGTCACACAATTTTTATAGGGCTTCGAGCCCATTATAATGTATTATGTGTGGCCTAAGAACACTTATGATGCTTATAAAAAACTTGAAGAAAAATTCATGTTCTATGAGCAATAATGTTAAGCGTGGAGGCTAGTAAAGCTAGCTGACATGATGCTACTATAATTTTGCACTTCCTGTAAATCGTTCGATTTTAGGGCTTGACCACTGTGCAAAAGGGGGCGATCTGATCTGGAACGTGTTAATGAGGCTCCAGACTTAGCTGAAAATAACTTTCTCAGTGAAAGAAGTAAGCTTGCCCACCAACAAAATGATCGCTAAGATAATGGCGATAAAGAATGCGAGATAAGCTGTGTACGCTGGCATTTTACTTGCTTGCGCCTTATAAGCATAAAGGTTAGTACAGCAGTGAAGCTCGCTAGATGGTGCCGCTAGCCAAAGGAGTGGCTGGAACGGACAGTAAAGTTCGCAATATACAGAAGGTGTAGCAAAGGAACTATTTCCATTTGCTTCATCGACAAAATATGACCTAGAGGGATCATGAATGCGCACATGCTTTGTGGATAAGAACTACGTAGCACGCTATAACTTGAGAAGTGTGCAAACGAGGAGCTTATCGCCACATTGTACGTAAAGAAAATGTGCATCAATAAAGGCATTTAACTTTGTGACTCTTTTTGTGCTTGGGGTTCTGCCCCCTACAAGCCAAATGAGACGCTGCCGTAATAGTGGCCATAAGCTGAGTAGTTGCCTCTCCACCTCAGGTTAGACTCATAAATGAGCTCTTGGCAAATGGCGCTAATTACACGAAGGCAGTTAATTTTTGTGGGGCTCAAAAGCGAGCCCTATCATTAAAATGTAAAATATGAGGGCATTGACTTGGAAAGGTTCTGAGAATGCTGATGTGAAAAAGAGCTCATGATAATAACTGATGCCGCTTATGCGCCAATGAGGATGCAAATATCTTCTTAGCATTCAGTCTAAGAACGAAACGTTGTGAATATAAATTATCCCTGTGTTAGTGCTAGGGGGCGCCACGGGTGGTAATCGTGAATCATAAATTTCACTAGTAACACCATGCCACTATAGCGTAGAGGCATAAAAGCCAAGGAGCAGTACATTAATGTGGACCTATTATTAATGTGCTTTGGGGACCTTGTCGAAGCCTTGAAAGGCGTCGAGACTAATGTGTACTGTTTCTTTTACCAAAAGAGAAAATAAGACTGATGAAAAGATGGTACCTTGGTGCGTGCTAAACAGACCATCTTTTTGTTCACTTTTTGTTCCTAGTCTCAGTTTGGGTTTTGCCCCTTTCTTGAGCTAAGGTGCGTAAGGCATCTGGGATCAGAAGAATAAAGCAATGCTCCAGGGGCTAGTCCCTTGGTTTATGGGCTTGAACTTTCTTCTTTTCTCTGCTTATGACACCTGATTTCGGATCCCTCCACGCACCCGTATTTTTGTTGGGCGTTAGCGCCCCTTAATAAAACTAATATGGAAGAAAACAATGCTGCATTGTACAGAATATTATGTGCGAGCGCTGAATCGTGTACGAGAAGGTTATTGTTATTACCTGCTCACGTGAGGTGACGAGATATGATCTTAACCTCAGATATATAGCTATGGTTTTCTACCTGCTGAGCTGCTTATGATGTGCGTGTTGGAGAAATTGTAAGCGTAGCTTTTCGCTGAGATGCGTGAAAAAGTGCGAATTAGCTATATACGAACATGAGAATATTGTAGTCGGCAAGGCTCAAGTTATGCCATGCTAACGTAAATATGATATGATAAGATGAGGCAGGCAAAGCAATTCGGCACTTGAAGAAGCCGTAGTTTTTGCTGAGGCCCAGACAATGAATGGATGAGTCAGCGAAGTGATAAGTTGCTCAGCTCAGAAAACGCGAAATGATTTGCGAAAACTCAGATATCAAAAGTAAGGTGGAACTGGCTTTATTGCCTGAAAGGAGGCGAGGCCGGGCCCGGCGGAAGGGTGGGCCGGGGGTGCGCCCTGTCGCCCCTCCTCGAAACCAGACAGTTCTGCAAAAATAAAAGACAGTGTCAAGGGTGATTTCATTAATCCTGATATGGACACTTACTATACCACGCCCTCGAGGGGGTCCTCGGTCTCGGGGATCCCGAGGAGGCCGAGGACCCAGCGGGTCACCCGGGGGAGCTCCTCTGGCTCGGCCCAGACTCGGCTGACGAGCCGGTACAGCCCCCGGGGCTTGGCCCGGTTGACCCAGACCAAGCCCGGGAGCACCACCCCATAATAGGTGGCCGCCGCTGCCACGTTTATGGCGATGCCCTAGAGAATCTCTTCGGCCTGCAATGTAAAGGAAGATCGCTAATGGAATCTAATCTGTTACGAAAAGAACTTACAACACCATCCCCCTGGCAGGTCTGGCCTTGAAGGCCCGCTAGCTGGCCTGCGGGCTCCTGGGGCAGCAGGACCGCGGACTCGGCCGCGGCCTGCCCCCCTTCGACGGGAAAGTGGGCGGGGGCAGCCGTTGCTGCTGCTGCTGCTGTTGATTGTTCTTGAGACTGTAAAACATAAAATGTTGTTTTACGAATAAGATTGCACTGGAATTTGAAGATTTCTGTTTGCACTTACGAAAAAACCGTCCAAAAATGGGGCCATCTTGGAAAGAATGCTAACTGTAGCGCTACCAAGTAATTTGTTACTTATATGAGTAGGAAGTTAACTAAAAGTGCCAAAATAAATGGAATACTTGCGTTAGCCCATAAAGCAGCCCTGACTGCTATGCCGGCATTCTTGGTTGATGTAACTATCACACTTGGCGGTATCGAACTTGTGTTATGAATATATGACTATTAGGGCATTAGTGCTTTTATTAGTTTATTGGATCTGTCAATGCTTATGTAAATAAAAACAATAACATAGTGCTAAAACAGACCGCATAAAATGAAGAATTTCCACCCGGAAAGTTGAACTTGACGAGTGGGATGACTAAGTGTAAGACTATTGGGCCCCGCGAGGTCTGATGAGGTCGCCATGGATCACTAATTGGTGGGCTCTGCAATAGTGCTTGACAATGCGTGGGTGGCCTCGCTTGGAAGTTCTTGGATCACTGCCCCAGTGGTCCTCGGGACATTGACGTAGAACTGGCTCCGGTTGCGGCGCCTTTTGTTCCTTCTCCGCTTAGAGCGTTGGCTTTCATCTGGTTGCCCCTGTAAAAAAGGCACATGATGAGGATCCAAGGTACACCAAACGCATGGAGTAGACATCTTCATTGAGCTTTGATCCCATTAAGGAAACGAACGATTACTTACTTGTCCCAGTGGCCGCAGCACATCATAGATGGGCTCGTTCAATGATGGGCGTGAAAAGGTGGTGACATGGTAAGGGGGCGTGCCTCCACGTACCAAGATCATGTTATCAAAATTGGACAATGGCACTGAAGGCAACGGTCTCCTACTCATAGTATCGTAAATTTCCGGGAAGGAGGGGTTTGCCAATGGCAAGGCCAGAGGCTCCAGCTCAACCTGGTCAATGACCTCTGCGTTCTCAACGCAGGCTCGGCATAGACAGCACCGCTTGCACCTCTTGTACAGGCGGTACATGAAGCATGTGACCATGATTAGGAGAAGCTGCAATGGCGAGGAAAAGCATTAATGTCTAGCCTTGCTTAAATTCAATGGTCATAATTGGACTCACCAAAATGATCACTAGGGCCGCTACCAGGCCAACCCAATCCTGAACACTGTACCGATCGAATTCGAAGAAACTTCGGGATGACGGTACAGAGGGGTCGACCTCCGCAGTATCCTTTGGAGCGGACTCCATAGAGGTTGCAACCTCGGGGAGAGGACTAGTAGAGGCCGTGGTAACCCTAGTTGGGGGTGCTGCAGTCGCCATTGTTGAAGTTCTTGTCCAAGACTCGGGCAAGGTCCACCTAGTGGTGGTTGCAAGGGTCTTTGCAGTGGGACGAACAGTCGTTGGCAATGTGCTAGTCATTGCTGTTGTAGTTGTAGCCGCCGTAGTGGTGGTGGGCAACTGGAGAAAACCCATGACTTATGTATATAAACAACTGTAAAGTTGGGCTATTATAAGTTCAAGGGTTGATATGCTGCTGAAGACTGCGTGAAAGCTGACCAGGGCATTGCCTTTTATGCAAGAGAGCTTGACGTATGTCGCAAGACCGAGTCTTGAGCAGTGGAATTTGTTGACTCAGCATCTTGGAGACAAGAGCAACGAATTCAGCGGGGAGAAATGATTCACCTCGGCAATGAGAAAATTGCGCACTATAATATGAACGTGCTGGAGAAATTATCGTAATAATAACGCTGTGAGGCGCTGTTGGTTACCTGGTTGAGAGCTATAAAAGAAGGGGTGGAAATGAGCAGGTTCCAGTCTATGATGAACACCGCTGCCGATACCACCCTCCCCAGCCTTGCCAAACTTGGTGAAGCTTTGCCTGAAAACGAGATGGACCCGAAAAAGAACGGTGAAGTCCGAAAGGTTGACGTAGTCATGATCCCGCAACTGGAGGATCATGAACATGAGGCTCTACTTATGGAAGAGGTACCTGAGGGTGTGGCCCCTAGTACCATTGATCAGGATGCATACCGGGCTAATGCCCAGTTTTGGGACGAAGAAAGTGCTGGATTAGACCAGATGGCGCTCTTTGCTGATACCCAAACTGGTGACGAAGCTGACGAGGCTGAGGGACCTCCCTTACTTGTGAGGGGAGGTGAGGCTTCAAGGAAGAACTCTGGTGACCAGGTTATCCACGAGAATGCAGAACATGAAGTTGCAATTGTGACTCAGGCTCTTAATGCTAGAGTTATGACTGAAAAAATGGATCAGGACGATGATGGCTCAGCACCTACTCACAATGGTGAGGTAGCCCGTGCTGACCCGAGATTGATGAGGCCTTGCATTGTTGAACTCCCCCTTGGGGATGAAGCTGTGAGGCTAAGGTATCCCGTGGCGTATCAGGACTTGATCCGCCCTCCCTTTCCGGACACTGTCAAGACGTATAACCGTCAAGCGATGGCAGTACGAGAATTGGTCCAGAGGGGCTTTAACGAGGCCATGTTAAAAGTGGCTATCAGTAATACTCCGTTGGTTAGCCGTGAGAGAGCCTTTGATATCACGGTACGCTGCAATGGAGAGGTTCTGGAGCAACCGGACTTCCGCCGCCCATTAAAGGTGTGTAACTTTGAGACTTTCGAGTTACAATTGAAGCCAGTTAGCGAGGGAGGACCGCTACCAGACTTTGTGGTGGTCTTCTTGATGTTGGGGACGCTCCCGGTCTTCAATTTGCCAAAGGAGGCTGCGTTCAATGACACCTATCATCGACGCACTAATGTCAGGGATTGGGCTGCGATTCAAAGTCCCTCTGCACTCAGCTACGCAGTCTACAATGTCCAAGGAAGGAACGGTGCCAGGGTACCTGTTGTGGTATCCAAGCATCTGGCTAAACATGGTGTTGTTCAATTGAAGCCAACTCTGGATAGGTCTTTTGCCAATGCCAGGCTATTTATGGATGTGAGTTCACCTTACTTCCAATTGCACGTTGGAACCCCATCTTGCCTTATGCATGAGGTTGCTCAAGCCCCACGAAGAATCGATATCAAAGTCGACATGACTGCCATGCTACCTCGCGAGGTAGGCAGGTTTGTGGAAAGAGTAGAGCGCTCTAACCCCCAAGCGATGCGTTTCATCTCTGGGGCCCGCTCACTGAAGGTAGCCGAAATACAGGATCGGCCACAGAAAAACCGTCGAGGTACCCGCACTTACTTGGAGGCGGCGACCAATCAATCTGCTGGGGCCATGTCTATAAAACAAGGAGCTCCAAAAGCGAAACGTACCAAGGGCGACAAGGAAAAGGCTCGATTGGGCCAATTAATTGTAGCCAAGATGGAGACGCTATCATCAACTGACTTGAAGTCCTTTGGAGCGGCGATAAATGAGTTTGTTGACCAATTCTAAACATTGTATTTTGACTTTGGTGTAGATATGGATTATGAGTTTTGATCAACTTTGCTAAATGGACCTCGGGTTCTAAGTAGGTTAGACTCGAGATATACGGTATTATAAAGTAAGATATGGTCTTGTGCGCACCTGACTATACTAATAAATGTGTGGTGGGGAAGGCAGGCTCGCTTGCCTTACCTGAAACAAGTACCTGTTGTACATATAAAGGCGGCGTAGGCCTGGGGCCTAGTCAGTTTTTACTTGACATTCGCTGAGTTAATAATGTTGGTACTTGTGCTTTTGACTTTGTCCTTGCCCATAATCAACAGCCGGGCTGCATCTAACGCACTATTAGATGGACCGGTATGTCACAAAGGGCATGCCTTGGTCCCTGTGCGCGTGGTTTATCATCCTAAGCCTGATAAAAAGGCTATGATCATTGACACTGGTAATTTCCGCCAGCTCCTTGAAAAGACCCTTGACTCGGTGAATGTGCTCGAGGATGGTGTGGGACGATTAACAGAGGAGGTTCCTACAACTCAGACTCCCACTGATGTAGTGACCTACCAAGATAGAGAATATGTGGGTGTTAAGGCTCCGCCAACGAAATTGGATGAGGAGTGTAAAACACTAGGACTTGATTTTAACTCGTTTATTCCGGAAAACCAAGTTGACATGGACAGAACATTAGAACTTTTGACTCAAGCAGCAGATTCTAATACTGCGACTACCTTCACGTTTTGCTTGAAGTTTCGTTTCATTGGGAACTCTCCAGTTTCACTGGATGGACATGTTCCTTTTGATAGAATTCCATGGAAAGAAGTTCCTAAAGCTTCCATCAAACCTGGATTCCCATGCATAACAGGGAAGTTTGCTGATAAAAAACTAGTAGAGGCCACGTCACATCTTTTTGACGGCACAAGCCCGGTGGGAACTATTTGTGTACGGCATAAATACGCCATTAATCATAAGGGCCAGATAAGCCATAAATTGTCCAAGGCCAAAAGTATGGTCAACCATGCTTTGACCGCTCTTAAAAACCTTGCTGAAGCTGGTCGCACTACAAAATTTACTGAAGGAATGATGAAGAAAGTCAAACTTCTGGTCATTCCGGATAATATTAGTTTAGCAGTACACATGCTACGAAAGGTTAGTGACGCATTTGTAAAACTTGGCTACTTGCCCGGGGATTACAAGGAAGTGCTAGCGATGGTGGAACAAATAGTTACCTTTGCTAGAAACATTAGGCAGGTTGACAAGCGATTCAGTCTGCCCCGAGTTAACATAGCTAGCGATTTGGAGAACCAAGCTGTGACAAATAGTGTGTATGATCCACTAACTAATACTGAAGTGGTGGGCGATAGTGTATCTCAGGGAATGATGAGTTTCCACAGTCTGGATCCTGAACCTGAAGTGACATTTAAAGTAGTGTCTAGAAGTGTTCATGGACAAGTGTTAGCGGACACATTCTTAACAAAATATAAAGATATGGCTTATGTCACTAAGGATCTACCTATTTATGGAGATTGCTATATGCATGATGCCAATGTCACTGTGTGTGGTAATAAGCATGTTACAATGCCATACGGAGCCCAACAGTGTGCCAAGTTATTATTGGGCTTAGCTTTGGGTGACCCTTTTTCCGAGTGTAACATGGTCCCACTGACTGATAATACATTGGAAGAAGTGGCTTGCCAGGAGTACAGAGGGTTCCTGAATGTCATCAAGGACACCTCTATAAACAGGACTTGCTTAAATGACTTTAAGAATTCCATAGCTTTAGTGCCTGGCTCGTACCAAGTGCTAAGCCAATGCCTGGTCACGATGGGAAGTTATAGTACTGGGTATGAAGACTCCCCATGGGAAAGTGACATTTTGAAGTTCTTTACAAAGTTTCCAGAGGAAGAGCCACTGGGTTTGTTTGACCATTGGAAAATCATACTAATTATAAGCACACTTTCAGGCTTCATTATAATTTTGTTAGTCTGCATCCTAGTGTGGAAACGTCGGGCACTAATCCGCAGATGCTGTGGAGAGCCTGATTATGTTGAACCAAGAACTGGGCGTCGGCGGATAAATGCCAGGCGCCTTGATAATGGAAAGGACCCCATGGAAATGGGACTGATGGGTGGAAAAAACAAGCTTGGAGCTGCTACGTTAGTATAAAGCTAAAGTTTTGTTGTATCACTTATCATTTACTATTGAGCAATCTAGTCACCTTTTTTCATATTTTAGTTCATAAAATGATGACAAAAGCTGAAAAAGTTTGGGCCGGGGTAATGATGGACGACAAGTTCATCATGGCGTTATGATATGGAAATGGGATGACAGAAACAGAAGGAAGAAGAAGATGACTATTCAACGCAAAAATATCAACCATAACCTCGCAACCTCCTGTTGAATTGCATCAGAAATATGGGAAGGAAGATGAAGCTACCTGGTGAAGGGAGGTTAGCCTTGGGAGGACAAGGCAGGATTGCGAGGAGAAGGGGAGTTCTTCAGGGGACTTCAGAGAAGCAACATGTCAACCTTATAGCTAGAGGTTGACTGGTGTGAACTCTGCCAGCAGCTGGAACCTGAAGATCCTCGCTAAGTTTGATGTGTGCAGCACTGAAGAGACAGCCGCAGAGAAGAAACTTTATTGTCATATACATTGTTTTGAGCTCTGATTAGAAGCAGCTGTTATGTTGTGTTGTGCCAGCTAATGAATAGAAAATACCATCAGACCTTAATGAAGTATATTAGTGCTCAACTCATAGCGAGGTCCTGATCCCTGGAATGATCAGGGTGAAAGGGCGAGCCTTAACCACTGGTCAACTGTACATAAGCGTGCCGAGAGGTTCCTTGCCAGAAGCTGTGTACGTGAGGCTGCGGCCTCTGCATAGCGGCTTGTGAGACCTGGCAGCTCCGGTGTTGCGAATGAGTACTGGACTTGGGACCGATGCTTAACCTTCCTAGGTTCCTGAAGAGAGTACGAATTGTACACCAGACTAGGATGCATAACTGCCCAGGAAACCACTATACAAGTTATGGTCAAACAAAGTTCAACAGAGTTGTCTTATTCACTCAGCTTTTAACACCACACAAATTAATGGCTACTAACACAAAGCAATAAGTACTGCAGTAAATATTCTTGTGGCCATCTTCTTCATGCCTCAGCACACTTTGGAGAACTCTGGTGGGACAATAGCAGGGCAGAGCTCACTCAATGGGCCTTGTGCACTAGGTCCATGTCTTGCTTCTCTGAAGTCCCCCATCGAACTCGCCGAGTCTTCTCCTTCTTCTCCCCTCGATGCATCGCAGCAAGTTCCATCAGCTTCCATCTGCTTCTCTCCGTTATCATGCAGCCGCAGGTCCTCTCTATAAAGCAGCTAGCAACTCCTCCACACAATGGCTAGCAACTTCTCCACTCAAGGTCAGGTGAATTGCCATAGGTTAGGCTCAACGTATAGGTAGTAGCAGCAGCGACAGCAATAATCAGAGAGTTGGAGGAGATGAAAAAGTGGTTTTTAAGAAAGGAGGTTTTGTGATTTTGAGGTGGTGATGTAGCGGTGAATAGGCAACCTTCCGGACTTCTGGTGGCTCCACGGGTTCCACGGTTTCCACAGGTTCCACTGGAGGGGTCCAATCAAGTCCTATTCTGGTCGTAATGTGCACCAGAGACATGATGTACTTATTGCCCATCAGCTCCACGTAAGATTGATGTTAAGATCGACATGACTGCACTTCTGCCTGCCATGGTAGCCCAGTTTGCCGATCGAGCCATTGGGACGTACCCGCAGTGTGTGAGGTACACAGCTGGAGCTAGGCCCCAAAAGCTAGCCGCATTTGTAGAGAAGGCCTGGCAACAAAAGCCAAGGCGAGGATCACGACTGTATGCTGATGTAGCTTGCGGGCGCCCTTTTGGTGCAGGAGCAAATGGACCTGACATACTGCACGCCAAGCGCTCCAAAGTCGATAAGAATAAGGAGCGTGTGAGCCTACTCCTCCAGACAAAAATGGAGGAAATGACCCCCAGCGATATCAAGGTATTCACTGAGGCGATTAATGGATTTGTTGGGCAGTTCTGAAAAATGAATTTACCCTTTGAAAGTTGAATTGTACATATTGATGTAATACCTGGTGGTGGGCCAATACTCGTAATTTTTTACCATACATGTCAACATGTTATGATAATAAAAGCCAATGGCAAAAAGCAATGAGTGTCTAGCCATAGCCCAATGGCGTGCCCACGCTCGTCTGGGCTTATAAGGAAAGTTAGTTGTCTGGAGGCCCACATAGTTTCTGATCAGTATTCGTGCTGGTAAGATGTTGTTTGAATTGGCCTACATATTTACCCTTCTTGGGTCTGGCACTTGGGGCCTATCCAACTACCCAAATACTCAGTTTGTGCTGGATGAGGCACTTTGCCATTCTGGACATGCCCTAGTTCCAGTCAGGGTGGTCTATCACCCTAGAATGGTGAAAAAGGCTATGGTGTTAGATACAAAGGATTACAGTGGCCTTTTGCAATCAACAATTGGCGTGCTGGATAGTATCGACACTATGGTAAAGGGAGTTAAAGAAAATGAGAAAATGGTGCATATTGGAAATATGGTGGCAATTGGCGAACCAAGCACCCCAAATACCATCGACCAGTCTTGTTCCAAATATCAAGGGTTTGTGCCACTTGCCATTAAATCTAATGAAGACATGGATGTTTTCCTAGAACTGTTACGTTACACTGCAAAGCAAAGCCCACTTGCTCCAAAGGTAACTTTATGTGTAAAATTTCAAATTGTCAACGAGGTTCCTATGTCTCTGGATGGAAAAACCACATTTCCCCAAGTTACGTATGAGAAAAAACCGAACGATCAGGTTATCGCGGGTTACCCGTGTATCACGGGGTACTTCACCTTGGAACCAGGACAGAGGACCATGACCTCAGTTAAAGCCCATACAGCACATAGTGATGGAAAGGCAACGTTGTGTGTCCAAAATGACTTTGTTGTTACGCATAAGGACTTTGTCAAATCAGAATTGTCTGGGAGGAAAAGCTTCCTTGAAAAGGCCTACAATGCCGTTATGGCCTTAGCAGAATCAGGTAAATCGACTAGATTCACCGATGCTATGCTAGCTAATGCCACTCCATTAAGAGTCCCGCCGAAAGTTTCTTTGGCCTTACGATTACTGAACAGGTTTAGCAAGGTCTTTTTGAAGTCGGGATTATTACCAAATGATCTCCAGCAAGCATTAACCTACGCTGACACTGTTGTGCAATTTGCCAGGAATTTTGGACAAGTGGGTACACGTTTCAGCATACCCACCCTGGCGCATAATAGTGACAGAAATGCTGCCACTATTACAAATGTTTACGAGCCTTTGGCGAACACTGAGGGTAGTGGAGATTTTGTCTCTCAGGGTATAGTCGGGTATAAGGAAATGGACCCTACCCCTGAGGTCACATACCACATTGTGTCACGAAGCAAAAACGGACTTTTGTTGCGTGATAGATATCTGACTCGCCGAAATGATTTAGTATTTGTGTCTCGGGAAATACCCACTTATAGCGATTGCTTTATCCATGACCATAATTTAACCGTGTGTGAAAATAAGGACTTTGACTTGACTGAAAGAGCCCAACACTGTGCTAAAGTACTTTTAGGGCTATCTCTGGGTGACCCATTTGACGCCTGTGATTTAGAAGCACTAAAGACTAACACGCTCACCGATGTGGGATGTGCAAATTATAAAGGATTCTTAAATTTGGCCTCAAGTGCCCTGATCAATAGGACTTGTTTAAATGACTTTAAGAATTCGATGGTGTTGGAGCCAGGGTCCTACCAGATTCTTAGCAACTGTAAGGTTTCCCTTGGACTTCAAAGTATTGGATATGAGGACTCTCCTTGGGAAAGTGATATGGTAAAATTCTTTACTAAATTCCCTGAAGATGAAATTGGAGGTATATTCAATAATTGGGAAATAATCCTGACGGTGGGCCTATTGTCTGCTGCCCTGGGATTCACGTGTATGGGCATATTGATTTGGAAAAGGCGGCGAGTGTGCAGCCGCTGCTACGATGATGGAGGCTATGTGAGACCTAATACGTCCCGCTCACGGCTTCGCTACAATAGAGGAGATCGCAAGAAAGACGCTGACCAAAATCAGCGCCTTACTGTGCGAATGAGTGGCTTGGGTGGTGCTACGTTAGTATAACAACTCTATCATACCTAATGTTATGTAAGCGGTCAATGACACCTTTTTTATATTTTTAGAGCCTGAAAATATTTCAAAAGCTGAAAAAGTTAGGGCTGGGGAATGATGGGCAATAAGTACATCATGTCCCTGGTGCACGTTACGACCAGAATAGGACTTGATTGGACTCTTCCAGTGGAACCAGTGGAAACCGTGGAACCCGTGGAGCCCCCAGATGCCCGGAAGGTTGCCTATTCACCGCTACATCACCACCTCAAAATCACAAAACCTCCTTTCTTAAAAACCACTTTTTCATCTCCTCCAACTCTCTGATTATTGCTGTCGCTGCTGCTACTACCTATACGTTGAGCCTAACCTATGGCAATTCACCTGACCTTGAGTAGAGGAGTTGCTAGCCATTGTATGGAGGAGTTGCTAGCTGCTCTATAGGGAGGGCCTGCTGCTGCATGATGATGGAGAGAAGCAGATGGAAGCTGATGGAACTTGCTGCCATGGATCGAGGGAAGAAGAAGGAGAAGACTCGAGGAGTTCGAGGGGGGACTTCAGAGAAGCAAGACATGGACCTAGTGCACAAGGCCCATTGAGTGAGCTCTGCCTTGCTATTGTCCCACCAAAGTTCTCCAAAGTGTGCTGAGGCATGAAGAAGATGGCCACAAGAATATTTACTGCAGTATTTATTGCTTTGTGTTAGTAGCCATTAATTTGTGTGGTGTTAAAAGCTGAGTGAATAAGACAACTCTGTTGAACTTTGTTTGACCATGACTTGTATAGTGGTTTCCTGGGCAGTTATGCATCCAAGTCTGAGGCTGTTGAGGTCGTTGAGGACTTGGGTAGGAGGCCCAATCACTGGTCTACAGCACTGAAGTTTGCCATGTGATGTATCTCGCCATAGTTGGAGCACTGAAGCTGTGGCTTTGGGTCCAAGGCGGGTAGACATCCGGCCAGCACCCGGAGGCTGCGAACGGTACCGCGACCATAAAGCCGATGCTAACCATCCTAGGCTTTAGAGGGTGTGACCGTCGCACACCATAAATGTCATAGATGTCAAACAAAAGTTAAAGAATCCTGAAAGTGGGCAAAATTGGCTGTTCTACTGATTTCCCTCATGGAAACTATTTCAAACAAATTTTCAGCTTAGAGGTGAATTTCAACCTTTTCTGTCATTTTTCACTAATTTGAGCTATTTTCGAGGCTAACAAGTTCTCCCAAAAAGAATCTGAAAATCTGTGTCAAAATGAGAATTTGGCGATTTAGCAGAATTTCACATGAGCGTGAAAACAGCTTTTTGAACCACCGTGTGTTGTTACATAAAAGCCAAACAGAAGTTGCCCCCAAAAAGTAGTACTTTTTGGCTCCCAAGATGTCAAAAAGGAGTTGAAAAATAATGGTTAACAAGAGACTTTTAACCGTTTTCCAAAGTCCTTGCGAAGTGTATTGTTATCTCATGCTTTTCATGCATTAAAAAGATAAGCTGTGCCCTAAAGCTGCTGCATTGCTCTGCTCATCTCAATTGTGAAGAAAATGCTCGATCTTAAAAAAACTTGTATAAAAATGTAATGTTACGAGTTCTTTGAGGCGTGCTAAACATGCTGAATACCACAAATTGTTCAAATTGTTCAAATTTCAAGACAACAAACCCAAAAAATGCAGCTTAAGAAAGTTTTCTTGCATTGAAAAAATAAGCTGTGTCCTAAAGCTGCCACATTGCGCTGCTCATATCATTTGTGAAGAAAATGCTCGATCTTAAAAAAACAAAAACAACTTGCATAAAGCTGTAATGTTAGGAGTTCTTTAACGCCTGCTAAACTTGCTGAATATCACAAATTGTTCAAATTGTTCAAATTTCAAGACAACTAACCCAAATAATGCAACTTAAGAAAGTTTTCTTGCATTGAAAAAATAAGCTGTGCCCTAAAGCTGCCACACCGAACTGCATATCTCACTTGTGATTAAAATAGGATCAATTAACCCCGACTGTAACAAAAATGCACAAATATCTGAATATTGCACTCCCAAAGTAATTATTAAATGTTAAAATGGAGTTCTATGCTGACACTGCTATAAAATTTCCCAGATCAAAGCCAAAAAGGAGCTAAAAAGTACTAATTTCAGGGGGATATGGGGTTTTGGCAACACCGGCATCATCTCCAGGTTTTGGCTAGCATTCTGTTCCAAACATGTACATGCAGTTTCATGTAAACTTGTTCCTGAAGGAGAAAGAAAAATATCTTAAACTTGTTTATTACAGGTACAAGTTAACGCCATATTTCTAACACTCTCAAATGTCAGCAAAATTGGGGTTGGGGGGTTGGAGCTACAAAAAAATTATTAGAATTGACATCAAAAACTTGTACATGTTTTCGCTGCTGATTCTAACAATTATTTGCACTGGCAAAAACCTGTCTTTGCATGTCCAGAACCTGCTTAGCATCCAAAAAAATTTCCTAGTTGGGCATATTTTGGGTGGGCAATTTTTCTGGGCTGCGTCTGAAGAGCCAGCCTTCAAATGCAATGAAAACTTGCCGTTCTGTGCTTTGACACATGGTTAAACATAACAAGAATTTATCAGGCACAAAATCACACAACATTTCATTTTTACCGAGGTCAAGTGAACTGAGGTTAGCTGAGCGATTTGCGGCCAAACATATTTGCCTGAGTACCTGACTCTGGTATTTTTTATCTGTCTTTCTTTTTAGGTGGGATCTTTGGGATCATTTGGGATCAATTTTTATAATGCATGGTGTAGGATGGCTTTTGGTACCATAGACCGATTCTTTTGTCAAAATCTAAAAAAATCATTTTACAAATACCAGATATTTGCAAATATCAGCATAACAGCGCGACTTATTTTGTTAATATTATCGCAGGTGAACAGGGCCTTAATTGCGCATGTCAAAAATACATTTTCAGCTTTATTACTATGTTGTACTACATAAGCATGCAGTTAAGTAGAAGTACCGCGCGATGTGCAAGCTTTCTCTCTTGCAAATTCAAAATGAGTCTAAAGTTTGACTTTGCCTTGCCTCATACTTTGAGTCAAGTTGACTCAATTTATCGCCTGCAACTGATATTTTGACTGAAATTTGACTTGGTCAAGAATTTCGTGTTTTATTAGCAGTAAAATAGAAGTACCGCGCGATGACTTTGACTTTGCCTTGCCTCATACTTTGAGTCAAGTTGACTCAATTTATCGCCTGCAACTGATATTTTGACTGAAATTTGACTTGGTCAAGAATTTCGTGTTTTATTAGCAGTAAAATAGAAGTACCGCGCGATGCGCAGGTTTTCTCTCTTGCAAATTCAAAAATAAATCAAATGTTTGACTTTGTCTCATATTTTGAGTCAAATTGACTTAAACTATCAACTGGAACTGCCACTTTGACTGAAATTTGACTTGGTCAAGAATTTCGTGTCAAGGACTCCTTTGATAGGGTCAAAACTGGGACCCTGACCTTAATGGAGAACTTCTCACCTTTGGAGAACACCCCCATCACTCTTGTTGCCGCGGGTAAACTGCCCAGAGGTCCAGGAATTGGCCAAGAATGAAGCCTACCAATTTATGGTAAAGCGCCGATTTGTACACTGGCTCATCAAGACTATCAAGTTGCAGGTTGTGGCCCAAGAATACACCAAATTGGAAGATATAGTTGGCTTCGCATCAAGAGTGGAAGCTTCATTTTCCAATGACAAGAAGGCTTCAGTACCACCACCAGAGGTTAATGCCATCAACATTCAAGGAAGATCAACCGGCCCAACTCAAAAATCAAGAGAGCCTCGAAAATACAGTGGAGAAATTCATCGACCTTGTCAAAGGTCGCCTTGGAGAATGCCGACCACCTAGGACCTCACAGGCTAATCGCCTCAAGTGCTGGTACTGTGACATTCCAGGCCACCGAGAGACAGAGTGTTTCAGCAAGAAGAGAGATCAGAAGAACAATATATACAGTCTGTTTCAGAGATTTCTACGCACTTTGAAATCAAAAGTTTGTGTTACGGATTTGATAAATGCTAGACATAATGGATATCGTTGGAAACCTTGAAACTCTGGTCTTCTTTTTTATTAATATCACTTTTGATAAAAATTAATTAAGATTTGGATTAAAAGCCTAAAATAAAAAAGCACTCAAAAATGGCACCCATTTTTTTGATGGCAATGCACACATTTCAAAATGCTCAAAATTGCGAATTTTGACGTTGTTTTTTTTTCGATAAAGGATTAATTATTTTTCTCAGCATCAAAATACTAATGGTTCATCAGTGATTTTGATTTTATTATGAAAATGCTTGATTTTAGTTGCATTCAGTAGGTGAAAAATTGCACTTTTGTTCTAAAAAAGTTGCCACGGAAAAATTTAATTTTCTTATCTTTTTTACTTTTATTTTGGGATTTTCACTCCTACAAAATAGATGGCAAAAGATTCAAGCTTTCCAACGATATCCATTTTGTACAGCATTTCTCAAATCCGCAACACAAACTTTTGTTTTCAAAGTGCGTAGAATTCTCTGAAACAGGCTGTATAAACCCAAGCCTGGAAGCAAGAGGGCCAGTGAGGGCAAGCAAGCTCATGAAGTTCAAGGTGATTTAAACTGGTAGGCAGCCGTCCCGTGCTCCAGCCGACACGCCGCCCTGGTCTGGCCGCTTCAACATTCTTGATGCTACTCTCATACTTCACAACCATGACTGTAAGTTGACCTGATACCAATAAACGGCCATTTCTGACTGTAACCTGCCATGGAGCAAACTTCACCTGCCTTTACGATACCGGTGCTAATATCAGCTTGTTGTCACGCACCGTCTTTAGAAAGATTCCCCCTGGACTTTATCAGCTGCCATGTGACATCAAAGGAAAACAATCTCTGTGTGACTTTTATGTTTGTGACTCCCTAAATGTAGAAGGTATCCTGGGGGTAGACATTATCCATGCTGCTGGTTTGCACTTCGACCCCGTTTCTATGGCCATTCACTATAAGAAAACCTCGCCAACTGCTGCTGTTGTTCAAAATGACACTTTTCTGCCTGCCAGAAGCATTGCGACTGTCAAACTCTTAATTACTGGCAAAGAAGGCAAACGACAACCTAATTTTGAAGGATGTTTCAAACTCAGAAATTATGAGGATTCCACGGTGTGCGCAGACGACTGCCTTCTTCAAACAGATGGATTTGGAATCGCTACTATGAGGATCACCAACCCTGGATTGGAGCCCACTACACTGAAGAAGGGGCTAAAAATTGGTGAACTCGTCAACATTGATTTATCCAATTTTGTACCGTTTAATGATGCATTTGCTTGTGTTTCCAGCATTTCTACTTCGGGACAGCCACCTAGGCATGATCCCATGGTGAAGGAGTAAATTAACAAGCATGCCAGACTAGACCACTTGACTCCTAATGAGCGTCAGAATTATTTAAAACTGCTCTTGAACAATTCTGATGTTATTTCCATTTCAGAATATGACTTGGGTAAATGTACTCTAATGAAGCACAAGATCAATCTGACTAACAAGAACCCAGTGTTCAACAAACAATTTCCGATCCCTCAGAAACATTTGGAGCACATCAGTGAAAGTGTTGACGAATGGCTGAAAATGGGAATCATTGAGCCATCTGACTCCGAATGGAATTCCTCAATATTCTGTGTTCCAAGGAAACTACCAGATGGACTAACAGGCTGGAGACCAGTGATTGATTATAGAGGACTGAATCCCAAAACAGAGCCATCAAGCTATCGCCTCCCACTCATCTCAAAATGCATCAATGACATTGGAAGGTCAGGAACCCAACTTTTCTCAAAATTAGACCTCCGCAATGGCTTTCACCAAATGCAAATGGATGAATCGCCTAAACACTTGACTGCGTTTACTATCCCTGGAAGAGGCCAATTTCAATACTGCAGGGCACTGTTTGGACTTTGCAACATGCCCCTATCATTTCAGTGTATGATGATGAAAGTGTTTGAACACCTGACTCCCAAGCGAGTTTTGCTTTATTTGGATGATATAAGTCAAGGGAATTGATCACAAAGACATGATTGCAGGTTTGGATGAATGCTTTGAGCGGCTTCGGAGAGCAAATCTGAAAGTCAACCTCCCCAAGTGCTCCTTTGGAACTACGGTATGCACTTATCTAGGTTTCACCTTAACACCTACAGGTTATCAACCCAATAAGAGGAAATTACAAGCCATAGAAGATGCTCCTCCACCAACTACTGTCCGTGAGATAAGGCAATTTCTGGGATTATGCAATTTCTTTCGGTCCTGCATTCCAAAGTTTAGCAAGCACTCACATGCTTTATCACAGTTAACCTGCAAGGACTCCAGCTGGCGCTCTGGCCCTTTGCCCCCTCAAGCCTTACAATCTTTTCAGAAATTGAAGGAGCTCTTGTGCAGTGAGCCTGTGTTGGCTTCCCCAAGCCCGAGCTCAACTACCATTTATACGTGGATGCTTCCCAAGGCACTGTAGACAACAGTTTGGATGGTGGACTGGGCGCTGTGTTGATCTAGTACCAAAACAATGAGCCTAGAGTAATCAGCTATGCATCAAGGAGTCTCCTAAAGCATGAGAAGAACTACACACCTACATCTACTTTTTATTCTATTGGCGTGCACCTGGGCAATTGAACACTGTTCTGTCTACCTTACTGGAACCAAGTTTACATTGTACAGTGATCACAAACCCTTGGAGAAACTCAACAAGACCCATACCGATTGAGTCATCAAAACCGGGTAAGCGCTATGGCCAATTCGGCCGGTTTATTTAGTGCCGCAGTGCAGCCAGCGCATTGCGTTTCTCATGACTCAATCGGTACTCGCACTCTTTCTCGCCTCCAGGACCTCATGATACAGCATTCATTTACGGTCCAATATTGTCCAGGTGACAAAAATCCTGCTGATTTTTGTTCTAGAAATGTGCCCGAGGCCTTGTGCCAAATCAACGCCTGTGTGTATGGGGTCTCTACAGAAGCCCTTGAGGATTTGGAAATCATGAAGCAGCTGCAGAATTCAGACACGGTGCTTTCCGCTCTGATCTCCAAGATCAAGACTGGTTTGATGCCATCTACACCCGAACTAAAGCGAATTGTGAATAGGTACGCCAAACACTGTGAACTCAAGGATGACATCTTGCTGATGACAATTGGGCAACTAGGCCGCCAGGTTATTTGCGCACCGGCTATATGCCAGGCTGACATCATTAGTGCTGCTCATGCTGCCATTGGCCACAAAGGAGTTTACAAAATGTGCAAACGATTACGAGAACTGTATTTCTGGCCAAAGATGGTGGCTGATGTGGAAATGCTGGAAATGTGATAAAAGCAAGCAAAAATCACAATTTTCGAACACTCCCTTAAACCCGCTGTCACAACCTAGAGGGCCGTTTGAACGAGTGCACTGTGATCTCTTTGGGCCACTACGAACATCAGGTCAACAAAAGAAGTTTATCCTAGTCATCACGGATGCTTTCACAAAATATGCCAAATTTGTGGCATTGCCAGACAAAACTCCAGAAGCAGTTAGTCGAGGCACTTTTAACAGGTGGATTTTGCGCTATGGATCACCGTGCATTTTAGTGACTGACGGTGGTAAGGAATTTACAGCAAAGGTCAATGATGAACTGTTCTAGTTACTACAAATTGATAAGAAGAAAACAAGCCCCAGACACCCCCAAACTAACGCCGCGGCTGAAGTAATTAATAATCATATCATTAGCTATTTGCAGAAAACGCTAGACTTGGATTCGACGCTTGACTGGGAAGAAATATTACCAGCACTGCAACTGAGCAACAATGTGGGTGTTAGTAAGGCAACAAAAATGAGCCCGTTTTTCCTTCTGTTTGGGGTACACCCCAGGACCCCATACATGGATCCAAACGTGGTAGACCACAAGTATTACGGTGATAGCTACAAGGACGAAATTGGAAAACGTCTCCAAATTGTGCTATGAGTGGCCTCAGAAAACAACATTCACTACAAAGAGTTATACACTGCACAGCTGGAAAGGATGTAATCTCAAGATGTGAATAATGATTCTTTAGCTCTTTTCTAAATATTGTTAATTAATTTTGTAAGGGGTTCTCTCTGGAAAATTCCACTATACTGGGATTTGGGGATCTTTAGCTGTGTAGCAGTACTGTTGCTGCACAGGTGAACTTCCCTACAGCTCCACTGTAGGGAGTTTTCCACAGAAAACCTCAGTCTGATTCTGTACCTTGCAGAGTGCAAAGAGAGAAAAATACAAGAGTGAAAATTACATCAGTGTTCCTTTGTTTAAAGTGTCTGATCTTTAAGCAGATCATCCTTTGTTGTCCCATCCTCAGGTGTATAGTCCAAGTGTGGCTCTGGGGGTTCAACAAGGCACACTCCTTTTCAGTGTTGGTTTGGGCCTAGTGCTGCGACTTAGGTTAATGAAGACCCAAAGTTTAGAGGTAGAGGCCAAACCAGAAAAGGTTTAGAGTGTGTTGGAGATTTGGAAACACTGGCCATTATCGATGAAGAAAACAGGCATTCGTGGCTAGAACCTGCAAGTTGAGAATGAGGCTCATATGTGAAATACTGTAAGTACGAATTTTGTATAAAGTACTATTTATAGGTTTGCACTTTTGAGTCTTTTATCACCACAGCAAAATCAAATTCATTTACATTGGCGCCCAACTTCGAGTGCCATTTTTTCTTCATTTTTGAAAAAACTTTTGACTCAAAAATTTTCTCAAAACTGCAAATCTGTGTAATTTCTCCTGCAATTTGAAATTGTAAACAACTTGTTTTTCTGTTCTGTCAGGGGGGAGGATTATAGATAATGATCTAACGGTCAAAAAGTGACCATTTTTCCAGACAACCCCTGGTCAAATTCCTTTTGAATACAGTGCCAGAAATCTCTATTGTAAAATAAGATTATTCAAATAGCAAATTAGGACTCTGATTTAAGTACTAGTTCCAAGTGACCATTTTTCCAACCAATTTCTGGCCAATTTTCCTTTGAGTACAGTGCCAGAAATCTCTGTTGTAAAATACATTTTTCAAATAACCTAAAATTTTATTAGGGCATTTAATTGTATAGCATCTTTCACCAAATCTGTGAATATTTTTCAATCATTATTTTCAACATGGAGGGATCACTATTTAACCTAAGACTACGATCAAAAGCCATAGAGCAAGGAAAACAGCTTGTCACACCACAGGAGAGAGATGAATTGTTAAGATTGACTAATTTGGCTGATAATAAAGACCTAACTGAAGAGCAAAATGAGAGATTTGTGTTCCTTTATGGAATAAACCAGGCTGAACTAGCCTATCAACAAAAAACCAATATGGAACATGAGATCAGAATGCTAAGGGAGGAGGCCAAGAATCTGAGGGCAAAAACCAATGCAGGTGCTACACCTCCCCCTCAAACCTTTTTGGCACCAAATGCTCCAGTAGCTTCAGCTGATACCAATCAGCAAATCAGCACATTGTGTGCCACCATAGCTGCTTTGGCATCGAACAAGGAGAGCTCAAAATCATTTGGGAAACCGGCTCCACAGCCAGTCCAGGCACCTGTGACACAAAATGCGGAAGTGGTACAAGGCCTCACTACTGCCTTTGAAGCACTACTAAGGGCTACTGCGGATACTTCTCTGTCAGCAACCCTTAGTGCTCAGTTGCAGCAACTCAACCTGCAGGACAGATTCAATCAGGAAATATTCAAACCACTTCATGACGTGGAAGCGGTTTCGCAGCGCGTGGCGATGCACACTTACCAACAGGTGGCGGCGCACGGGATCACTAATCCTGATTTCATCACGTGCCCCTCTTTTAAGCCTAACGCAATTCATCGGCTAAACAGAGAGGGCATTGCCGCATTCAATAAGGTCTTCAAAGGCATAAAATACCATGATGAGACAAATAACAACATGAATATCCGGGACCTGCTACAACAAGTGGCGGATTTTGTTGAGGAGAATAACCTCAGTCGTACAGCCACAGTTGACATCTTACGCAAGCTAATGCCTGACCACTCCAAGGCAGGACAATTATTGGAAGACTATGCGGACGAAGAAGAATCCAAGGCTTCCATTCAAGACTTCTTTAATCAGGCGGTTATCGTATTTAAACCGAAAGTCAATCCAGATTACGAAGAGTCCCGATTGAACAACATCATCTCGAATCCGCAGAAAAAACCTCTAATGGACGTTCTTCTCGACATCCAGTTGGCCTGCCAGCGAATCTACGTGAACACAGACAAATCTATGCAGATGGAATTGAAGTCATCCCGCACGCAGAGCGCAATAATGGCATACCTCAACAAATTTTATCCAGCAACAGAGGTAATGAAAATCAAACACCTTTTCCACTCGTATGTGAAGAACAATCACATCTCCATCTTCACCAAGAACGCCACATTACATCTCATCAATCTAACGCATCAGACTTTCCAAGCCATGGAACCAACAGTGCAACCACAGGTTCCAAACTATCTGGTGAAAAGAGAGGACAACAAAACTGTCTCACATAACGGCCATCGCAATTCTCACCAGGCCCACAGTAAGCAGTTGCCTTTGTTACTTCAGTCGGTGGAGCAGAGTGCAGAAGGCATTGATCATGGGTCCTCTACCAACATGATTGATGAAATACGGCTACTTCAGAATGCGCAGCGCCAAAATCCGCATTACAACATGGCGCCCAACGCATTTCAGCCTCAGGGTCAGACTGGCGCTCGTCCCAAGAATCGCATCATTGAGGGACGATGCTCCTTTGTAACTGCGCTTAGAAAGACCCAGATGCGCACTCTCCATTCTTCTACAAGAATTGTACATATTTTCCGCATCAAAAACCACAGTACGGCAGACAACCTCAACAGTGTTGCGGAGGATTTCATCCGGACCAACCGAATGGATTCTGCCCGAGGCTGGCAAAATTGAGACAAAGTCAATGACAACGATCTAAGCTCCCAGTGGAAAGTGTGCAAGATGTCTCGAATGAAATGGACAACGGTGATTGGCAAAAACATTCTCGAGACACCAGTGACAATGTTCCCATCACATACTTGAACAAATGTGCTTCAACCGACATATGTCCGTCACATGACACTTTGTACAGTGATAATGTAGTGAAAATAGCAATGACTTTTCTTTTCAGAACAGTGATTCTTTTCAGAACAGTGATTCTTTTCAGGACAGTGATTATCATATTGACAACATTGCTTTTCAGCACAGTGATTCTTTTCAGGACAGTGATTATCATGCTGACATAAATTCTTTTCAGGATAGTGTCCCGCAATTTAAAGACTATTTATTTCAGGAAAGTAAAGTGCCACCTAACGACTCTACCTTTCAAGCTCAGCACAGTGATACAGACATACGAAATTTGCCAGAACGGTTATGTGACACAGACAATTTCAGTGCTGCCACGGCAGAAAGTTCACAAACATGTGCGAAGAATTCCAACACTGATAATGCAGAAGAGCTTGATGCCGCATCAAAGCAGGGCGAGGGGGTACTAGTAGAATCTCCTGAAAATTTTGAATGCGCCATCCAAGCCATTTCAGTGGACATGCAAGTGAAACAGATCTACGACCTGCAAGAAATTCTCTATGTGGAAGAGATCAATACTTCGACTTGTGTTCAGGACTCCAACAGACTAGAATTCATCGTCACTTTCCCAACAAATCGACCTCATCTACACATCAAGTTTGCAGAGGAAGCAAAGCCTGAACAAATACTTCTAGACTCTGGATCTTACCATAACATCATGACCATAGACAATCTCCGCAGAATTGAAAATCTTCAAGGATCAATTGCAGCACTTACTCCAGTGCAAATCTATCTGAGAAGTCACACCAATCATGACATTGAAGTGCTTGGACAAGCTTCACTCAACCTCACCTTGCTGGGAACAGCGATTTCTAAACGGATTTGTTCAGTGCCTTTCATTGTCACAAATGGCACGGGCAAAATTCTTCTTGGTGCAAACTTTGTAGCTTCAAAAAATGCTCATCTCAAGTTTGGTAAGGCAGAAGACCAAACTTTGAATGCAATTTTGAGCATGCCACAGGAGTCTCTGGCACAGGAAGAAACCGTTAGCACCAGTGAACAGATCTCGCCTGTGAATATTGTCAATCTAATGTTAAAAAAGAAGCTGAGATTAGCTCCGAAGCAGAGAAAGATGGTCCGATGTCTAGCAGTGACTGAGAATGAACATTTGATGTCTAGGATCTCCAAAACTTCATTTATAGCAACTTATGTCTCAGAACTTCTGGAGTACTCGGGAGAAGGATTCTTTGAGTTGGATGAAAACATGGAGACAAATCTCATCGTTCAGAATTGCACAGACATGCCCATGTGTTTTCCAAAAGAGCAGAACATTGCTGAACTCACCATCCTGGATGAACATGACTCTCAGATTGTTTGTGAAGTATCCTCTTTTGTTGAGACAGTATTTGCTGCCCGAGAGATCCAAACTCTAGAATTCAATGATTGCTTTTGTACCATCAAAGACACTACAACCATCAAATTGGTGCCATGTGACAGATGGGGCTCCTCTGACATCCCCGAGCTTAATCTGAATACCTGGACTGCTCCATCACCATTTGTCAAAGCATATAAGAAGCTTCATGAAGATGACAGCATTTACCTATTCATTCGCCCAGACAAATTGTCCATGAAACAAGTGAGAGACATTGTGAGAAATTTGACTTCTTTCAGAAATTGGCTGTGGATTCTCACCTCAATAGAACCTCATCTGAAGGAGACCACCGTCATGAATTTCTTCAATGCAGCATGCAAAGAAAAAAATCTCTCGTTTGCTTGCTTGATTCCCACTTTGTGCATGAACCATCAAAGACCTGCGTCTTTGGAGGCTAACAGAATGATTGTTCATGTGGAAGTGGAGAACAGCAAACCTGCATTTCATTTCTGTCCAGGACATCGGAGACCAAAAGTTAAAGACCACTTTAAATTGGATAGAGCAAACATTCAATGGTCTCATCCAATAAAAGAAGAACTAAGCTTGATCTCAGTGAGACTAAGTCTGGGGCTGATCATTGATGAAAAGGCATGCAGATCCACCCTAAGACAGGTAATGAAGGTCATAAACATCTTGAATTCAAAGGCCAAAATCTCTTTCATTGTGAATCACAATCCGCACAATTCCACCATTGTCGATGCTTTGTGCGATGAAGTGACAAAGGCCAATTTGATGCTAGTTGAGCTTGCGGAAAATTGGACGCACCTGCATTGCCAGATACCCCGCAATGTGAGTGAGATCGAAATGACAGAGATGGAGGTTGACTGCCTCGAACATGAAGATGAGCCAAATCCCAGTTTTTTAAATCAAATATCAATGGTTCAATCTTTGGTGGAAACAGGATTTCCAGACATTTCCACCATAAGAGGAAAGAAACAAGTACTGAAACTTGGGAGTGAATTCCAGGATTCTCCTGATTTCAACAAGGATCTAGACACTTTTGAAGCCAACATTGAGAACGATCCTTTAGAAGCCAGGGCAATCGACGACAAGTCCATAGTCTCTGTCCACACCTTGGCTCCAGGAGAGGTTCATTTGCCACAACCCATGGACAAGGAGGATGGCATCACCCATTGGAGTCAGCTGAAAATGCCTTTCCCTGACGACTTTTCTCAGGAAGCCAAGGAACATTACCTGAAACTGTTCGATGAATACTCAGATATCATACAACTAAAGAAAGGACAAATCAGACCTATCAACTGTCAACCTGTAAGCCTAAACATCACTGCTAAACAACTCATCCAGAAACCCTATCCCATGAATCCCCATTTGACAAAAGTTGCAACCAAATTGGCTGAATGCATGGTGACCGAAGGCTTTTTGGAAAGAGTTGAAACCAGTTCCTTCGTAAGTCCGTGTTTCCTGGTAATCAGGAATTCACACATCAAGCATGTCACAGATGAAGAAAGAAAGGAACTGGAATTGACCAAACCCTGTGACTATTTCAGGCTTGTGGCGGATTATACAAAAGTGAACAGTCTGTATCCTGACTTGGCGTCTGAACTTCCTTCCATCTCGGACTACCTTTCGATCCTGGGGGGGGGGGATGTTGGTTTGCATCAGTGGACTTAAGCGAATTCTATCATACTATAAGAATAGAAGAAGACAGTCAAAAATACTTTACCTTTGGCATCGGAGACAAACTGTATAGGCCGAAATATTGCCTGGAAGGCGCGAAAGCTCTCCCAATACTATCATCTCAAATTTCCACACAGATTCCTAAATTGTCAAAAGGCTTGGCTTACATTGATGATATTGCCATTCATGCCAACACCAAAGAGGAAATCAGAGAAAAAACTAGGTTACTGTTTCAAGACATTAGAATTGCTAACGCCTATGTATCACTCCCAAAGACACAACTTGAGAGCAGGGAGCTGAAATTTCTGGGATACCTTGTCAGTTCACTACCTACACCAGGAGATGATCCAGACATTCCCGTGGTCAGATTCCGACCACTTTCAGACAAACTGAGAATCTTTGCGGATCCTAAACTTCCCACCAAACTCGTGGAATTGCAAAAGGTACTCGGCATGGTGGCTTTTTGTTCATCTTTTGTACATGGACTAGCATACATCTGCAGTCCCCTCTTTGCCATTGTCTCCCGACATAAGGATCTACCGAAAAATCAGGCAATCGAGTGGAAACCGGTGGAAGAGAGAGCCTTCAAACTGCTATGTCACAAAATGAAGTCGATGGAACAGCTCTGCGTCATCCCAGAAAATGCGGAGTTGACATTCATTGTTGATAGCAGTACAGTAGGCGTGGGTGGAATAGTTCTTGCCCAATTTGGTAACGAGAAGAAAATCTGCCGATTCTTCTCAAAACGATTCCCCAGTTCTTTCATACGAAACCAAAGTGCTTTCGCAAAAGAAACTTTTGGACTGTTGACATTTCTCACAAAGTTTCACAGGGAAATATTGCTTGCAAAATCAGTTGTGGTCATCAATGATTGTCGATCACTCATTGCTTTATTGGTCAAAGCCTCAGCAAGTGCCAATCTCATCTACAGCCGCTGGATTTTTGTGATCAGCAGTTTCAATGTGACCTTCCAACATAACTCCCGAGTTGACACACTTGCTGCTGATTACTTGGCTAAAATTTATGAGGATGAAGCACCTTGCTCACTTGAACATCTTGGCAAATATGCCTACAAGAAACTTGCCAAGCATCAAGTCAAAACCGACATTTTGGAAGAAGGAAAGACATACCGCATCGAAGAATTGAAGCAAATGATCACTGATCAGGATCCCTTGGAAGAGCATCCACCCTCCTGTTCAGGATGCATGGAAGAAGAAAAGCTCAAAAAGTGTAGTGCAAGCTCGTGCAAAGACTTTAATTCTGAATTTGAACTTGAAGAGATTTCAGGTGACACGCTTGGAGAGATCATTTCTGGTTTTCAGGACATTTATATGCCACCGGAAACATTCTCGCCATCAGACATACCTTGTTCCAGGTCCAACGTGTTTATTGAAAGTCTTGAGGAATACAGCCTTCACAGCATCATCAGTGCGCAAAATGAAGATGAAGAGCTAAGCAAAGTTAAACAAGAATTGTTGACTTGTGCAGTCACACCTGAACGCTTGTCGCGATTATGTCTATACAAAGGTGTGATCCTCACCAGGAAGAAGGACAAAACAGCTGGAGCCAAGTTGTCAAATCTACAAATTGTCTTGCCTCGACCTCTGATCACCCGACTCACATTTTCGAGCCATCACAACATGGGCCACCCGAGTGCTAAAAGATGCTCTGAAATAATCTCAAAGCATTATTTTAGCCCAGATGCATCCAGAATTGTGAAAGAAATCACAAATGCATGTCTTTAGTGTGCAACACAAAAAATCAGGACAAACTCAGACATTCCCATGGGCTGCTTGAGAAAACCAAAAAGACCCTTGGAAATGCTGTACATTGACTTTGCTCATTTTGACCCCATTACGCGAAACGGAACGGAATATCAAAGTGTGCTCGTCATGGTTTGTCCCTTTTCACTCTACCAAATTGCCTACCCTGCTCGTAACCAAAAGACTGCGACCATCATCGACATTTTGAAGACCTCCATTCCACAAACACCAGGTCTAGATACCATCATCGCCGATAATCAAAGCAGTTTTGTATCGGCCCAAATGCGTGAATTCCTTCATCAAAACAACATTGACCTAATTACCACCATTCCTTACTCCTCTCGATCCAACCTTGCTGAAAATGGAATTCGACTTTTAAGATCCTCTTTGAGATTACTTTGTGCCAAAAACAAAAGAAAGTGGATAGACAATCTGCATCAGGCTGTGCAAATGATCAACTCCATCAACCATTTGCCAGAACAGGCACAATTCAAAGGTTGGACTCCCTATTCCTTGGTCCATGGTGTCCCTAACCCTTTTGATCCTTTTGAAACCTTAACTTCACGCGAAGACACTGAGGAGCAGCGGCAAAAGATTCGTAATGTGATCGAAGATTTCAAACGAGCTAGAGCTGAGGCCATAGAAGCTCACATTGCGGCAAGACAACAAATGTCCAGAATTCAGAAACACAGCCTTGTTGTAATCAAGAAAACCCCAATCGAGCGAACAAGCAAGGATACAGCGCATTACCACTCAAAGCTTTTCCAAGTGGTGGACAGACGAAATCATTTGGTGAGAATCGTTGATCCTGAGAAACCTGAAAAGGTATTCAGGATTAATGTAAATCATTGCAAGCCTGTCAACCGATTGCCAAGATCAATCTATGGTGATTTGGATGACCACCAAAAGGAATTGACAGGATATTTGCCTCCTGACACATCATCTTGTTCCTCAAGCACGACATCTTCCTCAGCTCAACCTGTTGTGCCCAAAACACCAATTATTCCTGCTTTGCCTGATCCAACACCATTGGTTACCAAACCTGCTGATCCTCCAGTTGATCAACACCCACAGGCAGAACAAGATAATAGGGCGAGATTGGCGGAACAAAACAAACATCTTTCAGATTCTCCCAAGAAATCACCAATGCGCAAACTTTTGTCAAGGGCACTCTCTTCATTAAAACGCTCTTCACCGAAAAACGACAAAACTGTAACATCCCATCAATCCGCAATGGCTCCTTCAGAAACTCAAACCAATTCAGATTCATCTCGTTCAACAGAACATAATCAACGACCTCGACGAGGCCCCAAATTAGACTATGCTATCTGACACAAAACTGGAAAGAAAATTGCAAAATGAAAAACCTGATGACACAAAACAGCATTATTTAACTGCCATTCTTATGGATTTTTGGTTTTATGATGCTGTTTTCTTCTCATCTGCTTGGCTATACCTTAATTGCCCTATATCATTGTGTCAATTAAATATTACTTAATTTAATTAATATTTAACAGGGGGATGGGTAGGTAGTGTAGTAATTAATTTCTGGCTCATTTTTCTCAATTTTCGGCACTTAACGCTAAAAGCGTTCGCTTCGCGTATTTGCGCCTTTATGACAGAACAGAAAAACATTAAAACACTATTTATTCATCGAAAACGCTCATAACTTTGCCAATATTTGTCCTAGAATACACCACAATATGTCAAAATGACCAGAAAAGCGTGAGCTTTAAGCTCATGTTGTCGGCAACGCAGCCAAAGGTCACGTTTTTCCAATATTTCACAAAATAATGTTTAATGCTCCATTTTCATTGCAAAATTCTCCTAGTTCAATTCAATTCACGAAAATGAGGACTTAACAATTTTAATCTTAAATGCAAAATTGACAACTCCTCATTTTCTATTGTTCATTTTCTGCTATTGTAGTAAAAAGTAGAGCTGGAGTCAAAATGGCGGAGGAATTCACAACAAAATAGTACTTTCAAAATTCACTCATATCTTCACATGCCTCGTGGATTTCATGAGAAAACACAAATTACTCATCATGTTTATACCGAATTCAGCATAATTCATTCATTTTCCCAAGCATCTAGGATCCAGATCAACATTTCAAAATTGTTACCATGCTCAAATAACGAATCTTCTGTCATAGGCGAAACCAGAACACAAAATTTTGGGCACTCTCTTCACTTCAAAATTAATAAATTTTGAAATTCATCAAATAATTTTACATAATTTGTAATATTTAAAACATGTTGAATTTAAATATATAAATAACTCTAGTTTCACTAACAAAGCAGCTCAAAAATTGGGTGAATGAAGCCAGTCATGCTCCTAGTATGTTGGCTTGGGTTCAAATTTCGATCCATTGCCGACGACGGCCATCTTGAAAAATCAAAACAAAATCCATGGCTGAAGTTCTCAGCTTTTTCTGGCCCTATAAAAGGCCAACCTCGTGGTTTTCTGGCTGCATTCAAGTTTTCCCATCATCACGAGACCCATTGCTGCCATTTTTACACCAGTTTGACCGCCATTTCATAGCCAAAGTCAAGGAGAAAAGGCCAAAAGCAGTTCATCATGAAGGCTGTTGTGAATGCAAGCCTTGTGGATCTGGAGCAAATCTGTCAAAGCCAACAAATAAAGGCCACAGGAGGGTGCGAAACTGGCCTTGTCATTGGCCTAGTTCTCACCATCTTCATCAGCTCCTGCCTGATTTGCCTGTTCTGCTATTTGAGATCCAGTAGAAGGCCAATACCCTCTCATCAAAGGCCAAACAATCCAACTGTCATCCCACCACAAAGGCCACCCAGAAATCTTGCAGTTGATGAAGGCCATGAAGAAATCCACACCAATCTAGCCCTGACTCTGGAAGAAAGGCCAGCTGTTTCAGAACTTCATCAACTCCCTAATATCACCTTTGAAGATTGCCTGTAAGCCTGGCCTTTATCCCCTGTGACCTCTGCTCTTTCAAGGCCAAATCTTGGCCTTCACCTTGACCAAGTAAGGAGCCATGAGCTCCTTGTTTCCTATAACAATCATCAAGAATATCTGTGATTCCATAAATTAATCCTATGTAGAATTAATAAAAGAATAGCCAAGGCCATTAATTGGCCTTTCTCAAACTCTTTTTGGCCTTTTCAATCAAGATTCAAGTGCCACTTTGAAGTGCCACTTCTTAATTAAGTTTTTATACTAATATTCATGTAGGAAATGGGTCTCCAGCAGCACATCTTCCTTTGTCCATGGCCTTCATTTGGCCTTGCCTGACCTTTGTTTATCAATCCAAAATGTCACTACACTTTGCTGAATTCATACAAGACTTTTCAAAAGCTTACAAATTAAATTTGTCAAAAATCGTCAATTTGCGCTCATCGCGCTTTCCGCTCAGATCCGGATTCAAGAAAACTTGGCCAAAAATTTTTAAAACTTCAAAATTCAATATCTCGGCCATCTTTAGGAGTACAGCAAAGTGCTTTACACCATTGGAATCCTCCTGTCAAGCTCTATTCGACCAAGCCACTCAAATTCACGTGAATTGAAGTTCTAACTTCGACAACTGCAGAGTTGAAGTTGTTACTCCAATTCCAAAATGACCCTCCTGTCCAGTCAAAACTTGCTTGAGACCCATCACACAAAATAAGGGACATAAAAAGCTGCATAATTTAATTAAATCTGAAGAGAGTTTCCCAAAATCCTCATGATTTGTGTTCTGCTTTTCATCATTAATCTAAAAGCATTTAACAATCAGCTCCAATTTTTCATAAAACCATCCTCTTCTCTTGGTGAATTCAGGAACCACCATCAAACATTCCAGCTCTCTTCAATTACTAATAAGAAAAGTCAGTATTCAGAAATCAGGAACCGTTCATGCCTTTCAATTGCCTGATGCACCCATTTTTGGCACACATCTCATGATACAGATCATCTTCTTGAAAGTCAGGAGTACAGAGCTTGCCCAGCAATGCAAAGAATGTTGCCATAAGCCTGTTGCCTCGGATCATTGCTGACTTTCAGGTGAAGATCATGGAATCTTGATCAACAAAATTGAAAATTCACTTCTTTCAATCTAAAACTTAACAAAAAAGATGCAGGACGTCGAGAGCTTTCAAATGACGTCGACCAAAGATCTGTAAGTCAACCCAGTCCAAAGTTATTCCTTGACGAGACTTAGGCGGCCTTTGCCAGCTTGAGCGGCCTTTACGACCATCCCGGATGGCCTTCGTTTTGGTCTTCAACGCCAAACTCGGAATTTTGAGCGTCACCCAGACATGTGGGTACTCAAAATGCTCGAAATTATGAGCGGATCACAAAAGAGGGCTCAAATCCTTCGTAAATTTCGAATTATTTTTAACATATTTTTCATTCCAGGCATTTTCTTCTTATAAACGTGGTATCTTAAGCATTTGCCCTTTTTCACTCAAAATTCGATAGGAAAATTTTACATAAAACTCACAAAACCTTTCTAAAGACTTGGATTTTCTGATCCATTTTTACTAAAGTTTCAAACAAAATCACCTTTGGGGGCAGTGCATAAGATATCATATTTTAAAGTAATTTTTGTTTTAAACTTTATTCAAAATCAATCATAAAAACTCAAAAACTTATTTCCAATTTCCTCATTCCTCATTCTCCAGATTCATTTGGCCTGTGGCCATAATCAACAACTTCACTTCCTCAATCAAATGATTGATCTTCACCATTTCCTGGCTCAACACCATCTTCATCACTAAAGAGCCAAAGCATGCAAATGGAACCACCACAAACATGCTAATCAAAACCAATGCCATCATCTCCACCAGCACCATCTGATTTCTTAGTGGAGAAAGACACTCATGAGGATCTCCAGAAACCTTCACTTCAGTTAACTGATCATGTTCAATTTCAGACTGCTCTTCAATCTTAACTGGCCTCAGTGAAGTGGTAGCTATAACCTCATCTGGCTCTCTTACAGTCCACTCCAACTTGGCAGCATCCAACAAAGTAATGCCAAGCATGAACCAAATTGCAAAAGCTCTCATCTTGTTGGCAGTGAAATAGTGTGACAAGTGTCTGAATACTTCTGGAGCTCAAGTGCAACTGCAAATAGTCTTGGAGGAAAGGCATCATAAAATCTTACAGTAAGCAACAAACTTTATTTCTCTTTGTAGCTAGCAACTAATGGCTCTACTCACATTTTCATCTTATTGGCAATGCAAAAGAAAAATTCAATTTATGCTTTTCTTGGCTGAGGTAGTTGAACAGAATTCCCAGGGTGATTCAAGGACCTTGTTTCAAGCACATCTTGGATTTCATTGCTAATGGTCTCTCCTTTCTTGCATAGCCAGTTAATCAACTTTCTTCTTGACAACCACAATGCAATCAAAAATATCACTCCAAGAATCACTGAGCCAGCTATGATCCCAATATTAATCAATAGTTCTTTTGTGGCACTATCTTGAAACATCAACTCAGAATGATGCTCAAAACTTCCTTCAGTGTTCCTCACATGAATGTCTTGGCCACTAATGGAAAATTCCATGTCACAGCTAGTGAGTCTTGATCCAGATGATCTCTGAGTATTGATGGCACAACTTGACACACTCTTTGAGAAGAAAGGAGTGTGCAATGAGAGATCACTGGTCTCATAAATCATGAGATTGGCTGGATTATCCACTGAAATGGTAGGACAATCTTCTTCAACCTTGACCCCAATATGTAAGCTCATACAGCAATCCTCTGTCAATCGGAAAAAACTCTTGGTATGCCCCATCTCAAAGCCACAATTCTCTGGGTGACTTTTCGAAAATGCAAATGTGTCAAAAAGCAGCCTTTTCCCATCACTGGTAGGCCTCACAGCCAATAACTGCTTTATCCAAATGTGATCCTCTGAGAGCTCCAAACACTTCAGCTTAGAGGAAGGCACTGAGCTGATCTCACATGTAACTCCTGATAAGACCAACACATTCTGGTTGATCAGTTCAGTGTCCAAAAGAATCTCCATGGTAATATCTTGCAAGGTAACTGGAGATGTCAGCAAATCATGAACTGCCTCCAGATCTCCAGCTGAGTCCAGTGCCTCAAACAAAATAGCTGTTAGGGGAGCAAACCATTTAGGCATTTTCTGAACTCTCTTCTCAGCCAAATCCTCTTTTCTCCCCACCTTGACCATGCTGAATCCTTTGGCATAAAGGTGATCCAGATATGATTTCAAAGCCCTCTCCACTTGTGCCACATCATAGAAGAACATTTTTGCCAGTTCTTGGGCATAATCATCATTTCCTCCCAGCAAAGAGCCAATTTTCACAGGAACCACACAGATCTGATAGGTCCTTTTGTTCACATCAGGGATCTCTTTGTAGATTTCACTTTCCAAATCAACTCCCCTCAGTAATGAGTACTCACTCACCAGGAAGGATTTCAAGGTCTTGGGGCTTGGCTCAGCTGAAACTTGCCTCTTTTTCCTCAGAGTGAAAGTGATGTTTGGCTTGTCCAAGAAAGATAATCCATTGGGGTACACCAAATTTCCTCCCTTCAAGTCAATGTCCAAAAGCTGAATTTTCTCATTTTTTGGGGCCAGAATTTTTCTCAAAAAAGCCAATTCCTCTGAATTTGTGGGTGTGGGCAATACTCCCTTCAATTTTGAACATTCCTTCTGGGCATCCACATAAGTGGTCTCAATCAAAACAATCTGTTTCCCACTGAGCCATGGCAAAGCTTGTCTCTGTTGAAAACTCAAAGGAATAATTTCTAGCCTGGTGTTAAAAATTTCAATGTTTTCCTTTTGACCAATCAAAAATTCAGCATCTTCAATCAGCAAGCTGATTACATCAATAAAAGTAGCAGGATTGAAGGGCACAAATGTCTCCTTCTTCTCATGACCTTTTCTCATTGGAATTTGACTAATTTTTCTAATTTCTGCAGAGATGCTGCAGAACAATAGCAGACACAGAAAATTTTGTGTGAACTTCATGGCTTGATAGTAGGAAGCAAACTGAAAAACATGTTTTGGTATACCATCTATTATCCAGCCATGACCTTGAACTTAAACTACGACGCAATATGCACTTCCTCCATTTAATAAAATAAAATGCATGGCCAAAATTTATCTCAAAATATGTACTTTTTACTTTATACAATTAATTTAATATGTTTTGCCAATTCAATGACTTCTATGTTTTTTTTTTTTTTAATTTGTAAGTCAAGAAAGAAGATTCATTTTTCAATGAAGACACTGGAAAGATGTCTCGCTCTACGAGTAGTTTGTTAGAAAGCCCATGTGCACTGAAGTGATGAAAGGTTTTTTAGCTACAGGCATAAGGAGCTGCACCACATCATGAAATAAGCTGACAACAGACAATGAAGGGGGCCATTGTACTGTAACATGACAGCCTGGCCAATCTGATCTAAAGTGCACTATAAGTGGTTAGTAAAGAGCAAAAGTAGGGCGCGAGTGGAAAGGATGTAATCTCAAGATGTGAATAATGATTCTTTAGCTCTTTTCTAAATATTGTTAATTAATTTTGTAAGGGGTTCTCTCTGGAAAATTCCACTATACTGGGATTTGGGGATCTTTAGCTGTGTAGCAGTACTGTTGCTGCACAGGTGAACTTCCCTACAGCTCCACTGTAGGGAGTTTTCCACAGAAAACCTCAGTCTGATTCTGTACCTTGCAGAGTGCAAAGAGAGAAAAATACAAGAGTGAAAATTACATCAGTGTTCCTTTGTTTAAAGTGTCTGATCTTTAAGCAGATCATCCTTTGTTGTCCCATCCTCAGGTGTATAGTCCAAGTGTGGCTCTGGGGGTTCAACAAGGCACACTCCTTTTCAGTGTTGGTTTGGGCCTAGTGCTGCGACTTAGGTTAATGAAGACCCAAAGTTTAGAGGTAGAGGCCAAACCAGAAAAGGTTTAGAGTGTGTTGGAGATTTGGAAACACTGGCCATTATCGATGAAGAAAACAGGCATTCGTGGCTAGAACCTGCAAGTTGAGAATGAGGCTCATATGTGAAATACTGTAAGTACGAATTTTGTATAAAGTACTATTTATAGGTTTGCACTTTTGAGTCTTTTATCACCACAGCAAAATCAAATTCATTTACAACAGCACAATGCCAAGGAAAAACAAGAAGACTTTAGGTAAGGTATGCTAGTGTGGCTACACAGACCTGAATTACGTAAGGTTAACCCTAAAATTAATTCACCTTGGGAAGGCATGTATGTTATTGTGGGTCTGCAAGATGAGAATGCGCTCATCTTGCACATGCAGACAAAGAAAACAAGATATGTGCACAAAGACAGATTGCGGATTTGCAAATCTGCAGCCAACATGCCTAGGCCTCCTCAGTCAAGCGCCTTGCCCGAAAAGCCAAAGCCAGACGTCGCAACTCGTGGATAAGAAAATGAAATGCACGCCTCAGAGACGAAGTCTGGCTATATAAGGATTGAAGACGACAACATCCCCATTCTTAACCCTCTGGCACCTCCGCCACAGCCCATCCCAATCAAGACTGATAATACTGATCAGCCCTCTACAACTGACTTCACTCGGCCTATCATTAAAGAGGAACCACCAAGCCCAGAATCTTCTACTGACAGTCAACCCACAGGGCTGTTTCAACGGTTACAACAAGGTATTTCACCGTTATCTGATTTTGGTACAGAGCCAGGCAACCTGGTTGTTCCCCTCGACCCTGAAGCACAACGCCAAGCCCGTTCCTATAAGAAGGCTCCTGCTCCCACCGAACAACCCGCTACCAACCGTAGAGCTGCGGCTGCAATGTCAGAGATCAAAGCTCCACCACACTTGAGGCTTGACAGCACTCACATTTCCATGGAATGAAACGTGAATCAAGACGAGGACAATGACAATGAACTCCAAGAGGAAAATAACTCGCAAAAGAGCCATTATGATGATAATTACAGAGGCAGAGGCCGTGGACGAGGACAAGGCAGAGGCAATTGTCATCGCCACAACAATCAAAACCAGACCTCCAATTACTCATCGTCCTCATCAGAGGAGGAGGAAGAGGAATATGTACAGGTCAAAATGGAGAAGCACTTCAATTCGAATAAAATGTAGGCAGAAACAGTCTCCAGCTGGTCAGACCTGTACAAAAGGTCGTTCAAATTGAGTCAAATCTTCAAAGAAAAGAAAGAGAAAATGCCAAATGAGTCTGACATCCCCAAACTGAAGTTCAAGGGTGACATGGGCGAGTACCAGGAATTCAAAGAAAGATTCTTTCTAAAGGTCATCAAAAATGTGACCATCTCACCCTCAAACAAGTTAATGATATTGACATACTGCCTTGAGGGCAAAGCTTTGACTGAAGTCAAAGACTTCAAGCCCTGGAACTTGAAAAACTCAGCAATGGCTCTTGAAAGACTAGACGCTTTATTCGCTGATCAAAAAGGCAGCGACCCGGGATGAATCCCTCAATGACTGTCCAATCTGCAATAAAAATAGTCACAAATTATACCAATGCAGAACTTTCTTCTGTCTGCCAAAGACAAGTATGCAAAATGCATCGAAAAAGGAGTCTGCATGCAGTGCTTGGACTCTAAACACAGACATGTCTCTTGCAAAGCCAAAAAGTGTAAATGCGGCAACCCGCATCACAGCATAATGCACAGAGCTTTTGACAAGAAAAAAGAAAACAAGTCTACTCAAGACTTAAATAAAAAACTAGAGTAACTCGAGTCAACACTCAACACTGTCCTGGAAAAAGCAAGTTTTTTAGAACAGAGCCCCCAGACAGCGACTCAAACGTAGCATTAAATATGCCAAAAGAAGTTGCCATGCAAATGATCGAAATCAAAAGACAACTCAAGCTACCAAAAAAGTCAGCACAAAAATGCTTTTTAGAGTAGTTCCTGTCATTGTCACTAATGGCGACAAGCAAGTACATACAAATATGGTCCTCGATGAAGCATCGAGTAATACTTTCATCAGCACTAGCCTCTTTAAAGCTCTGAACATTGCAGGACAAAAAGTCCAATACGATGTTTCAACTATAAATGACAAAGTGCAAAGAATGAAAAGTTACAAATGCCAAATTAACATCAAGCCGACCCATGCAACAAAGCAAAACTTTGACATCAGCGCATATACATCTTACGGCATCAACAAGCTCATAAAGTTGTCAAATTACGAGAAGCTGAAGCGAAAATTTCCGTTCATGAGAGACATAGACTTTCCAAAGCTACATAACGGCCCAGTTGAAATACTGCTAGGGATTAACTATCCAGCCTTACATACAAGCTTTAAAGACTTGTCTTCCAGCGATCCAAACTCGCCCCTTGTAAGGGAAACAGTCTTTGGCTACACAGCCACTAATTCCAATCCGGATTCATCGTCAAAAGGCGAGACAACACTACTGACTAATGAAATCATACAAAATGAATGTCCAGAACTTAAGCAAATCATATGCGCATTATTTGATGATGACAGTCAGGGACTAAAACTAGTAGAAAGCTCTGAATTCCTCACAGCTGATGAAATAAAAGCTAAAGAGATCATACAGAACTCCATCCACACTAATGCCAAAGGCAATAAAGAAATGGATTTTCCATGGTACTCATACCCCGATCCACCACCTCTTCCTAATAACTACTATCAAGTATATACCTTTGAAAAGAAATAAGAGGACAAACTTGGATCAGAAAACATGAAACAAGTAGACAAAGCCATTGATGACATGGTCAAGCATGGCGCTTTACGATTACTTCGAGACGATGAAGACAAGCTCGTAGGCTTCTACATACCTTGAGTAATGGTAGTCAAACTTGACAGACTGACAATGAAAGTCAGAGTCTGCATGGATGCAGCTAGGCCTTTTCAAAAAGACAAGGTCTCACTAAATTCTCAGGTCATGACTGGCCAAAAATTACAAGGAGACATCTGGTCTATCTGGCTACACTTCCAGATGGGCCTAAAAGGTTATATAGCAGACACTGAAAAGGTGTTTTTAAACGTACATCTTAGTGAAAAAGACAAAAAATTCCACAGACTCATTCACAGAGGCCAAGCTTATCAGTTTGAGTCCTGGGTCTTTGGAAATGCAGCCTCTCCTTATGCTGTTTTGTATACTATGAAGGAAATTTCAAAGGAGGGCAAATTACACCCCTTAACAGAATATGTATTCAACGAATGCCTCTACATGGACGATATTTTGATCAGCTGCAATGACACGAAAGATGCTCTTGCAGTCTATCAAGACATCAAAAAAGTCCACGCCAAGTCAAAAATGGTCTTAAAAGAGTGGGTCAGTAATGACAAAGAATTAATGGCTCAAGTAAACACAGAAGACTGGCATCCAACGTTTGACTTGCAGTCCAAAACTCCAGATGTCAAAGCTCTGGGCATCAAATGGATCTCAAGCAATGACACTATACAATTTCAAGCGTTGAAAACGAAGTTTAAAGAAGAAGACTTGAACCTGGTCACGAGGCGATATATCGCTTCAATAGTTGCACAAATATTTGACCCACATGACTTGCTTGCTCCATTCACACTTTGAGGTAGACTCATAGCCCAAGAAGGGTATACTGCCTAAAGGCACCAGGGGCAAAGGCATTATGATGAAAGGCTCCCTGATAAAAAGCGCGCTGATGAAAGGCATAATGGGCAAAGGCAACATTGGCTAATGGCACAAATCGTCAAAGGCAAGATGATCTATAATGTAAGGTGACCCCTTATCTCAGCTGTACTTCTACACTTCATCTGACTATGCTATGGAAGGGCTTCTGACGAAAAAAGTAGAGTTCTATGAATCGTGAGTTTCACGAAAAAGCTGTCAGATGAGAGAAAATGCCATATTTAAGCAATTCTTGAAGTAAAAATTCCATGTCTGGTAAAGCTGATTAACAGGCTCCTCCCACTCGAGCACTAAAAAATTGGCGCTAAAATCTAAATTTGAATTTCCCGCTTTTTCATTGAAGCAAGCAGCATAAGCGCCACCGCACAAATGACGAAAGAACTAAAATAAGTTTAGTGAATTAACTTGCATACTTCCGTCTAGAATTGTCATAGTGGATGGCCCTGGTCAAAGGCACATTTAAGCAATAAAAATTAATGCCACTTTACCACATTTGTTCCTTGTAATTATATGGATATGTTGCTGAGTCACTCATAATGAATAGGTGGGGAAGATGAGCGTGTGCGTTATTACTATTGCGGAAAATCAGGGAAACTTTAGGCGGCAAAACAGTGCTTTTTTCCGCATTTTTGTATGTTTTTGTCAGTTGGACTTACTGCTGTGCAAGAGAATGTCTTCCTCAGAAGTTATTCCTGATCATGAATTTTTGATACTTTTTATAATGAACCAAGATTCCTTAATCCCCATTTCCAAAGCATACATCAAATTGCATCAAATTCACCCGCAACTGAGAGCACTTAAAATAGTAAGCTTAAGCGCAAAAATCGAGATCTTTCATACATTGACCAATCAAATATCATTTCCCAAAAACGTTGACGTAAATGCTAATTCTGCTGTCAGATTTTTTACAAACAGACAAATAAATTTGTGATACCATTTCTTTTAGTGCCATTTTAATTAAGTTGCCTTTTATCAGTGTTGCTTTTGCCCACTATGCCTTTATGCAGCGTGCTTTTTATCAGGGAGCCTTTAATCGTGATGCCTTTGCCCCTGGTGCCTTTACCCAGTAGAGCCCCCAAGAAGTATGGGGCTTTAATGACACGCTAAAGCTTAACTGGGACGACAAACTGATCGATTACGAGTCAAAAGATGATCGTATCAAACCAATCCTTGATGCATTCATGCAATTCACAAATGAAGCCACACGTATTGACCAAGATATGCCTCCATTCCGGAGAATCAAGTCATCCCAAGAGAACTTCATGCTTTTTGAGATGCTTCTTAAAAAGCTTACTGAGTAGCAGTTTACCTCCACATCATCTATACAGATGAACGCGGGGAACAAAGGGCTGAGGCCAACTTAATAACTGCTAAAAAGAAGCTCATATCATTCACTGGCCGATCAATTCCAAAAGCTGAACTGATGGGAGCAGTCTGCGCTGCTCAAATAGTGCCAAATGTTCTAAATAATCTAGCACTAATAAACTGCATTATAAGTGACGAAAACATCTTCTACTATCTAGATTCACAGTGCACTTTGCAGTGGATCAAATACTGCTCGAGAAGACTCGAGCAATTCATAGCTACAAGGCTTTCACTAATTAGAACCACAACAAATAAAAGTCAATGGAACTATGTCAAAACTGACAAAAATCCAGCTGATAAAGGCACTCGCAGTCTTTCACTGGATGAATTCTTCAAGGACTCTAATAGCTGGTTCAAAGGTTATAACCTAAACTCTCTAGACTACAGAATCGATGATGAGAACTTAAATGACATGCCAAATGACGAAAAAGACGAGTTAAGAAACTCTGTGGCTAGAATTTGTCTGTTCAGCCATCTAAAACTGCATAACTACCATCCATTGATGTCATTTGACAAAATCCGGAATCTATTAAAACTGGACACAAAATGGGCTGAAAAACAGCCTGCTGGCTTACACTCTTTTATGAACAAAAGACCTCTACTTTATACAAATGAATTTGTAAAACATCATTTCACAACTTTGGACAATCTACTAAAAAGTATGAGTCGACTATTACGTATTCGTAAAGTGCTAACTGAAAAAGCTCTAGCAAACCCTAGAAACCCAGCTCATACTCAGAAACTCCGAGAAGGCTTAAACCTAAAGGAAAAGCAATACGAAAACCAAGTTTTTTACAAAAAGAAACTTGCACTTTTTTCCTCATTAGAGAAGCTCAAAAAGAAGCATTTCTGAGTTCCAATTCTAATCTAAAGAAAGAATTGGTCAGCTTTAAAGCTAGATTAGAGGTTGAAGGCATCATTAGAGCAGACTCTAGAATTGATGACTTCAGCACTATTTCAGGGCAAAGACTGCACAGCCAGCTTACAGATGCAAGCAAAACTTATATGAGAATCCCATGAACATGAGAACATAGAACAAAGCTGTCACTAACTGTGAGAAAAGCTTTTTTGAGATCAATGTACACAACGTGATTATTGCGCACAACGCGATCATTGTGCACAATGTGAACAATGCGATCATTGTGCACAACGCGACCATTGTGCACAACGCGATCATTGTGCACAAGGCGATCATTGTGCACAACAGGATCATTGTGCACAACGCGATCATTGTGCACAACGTGATCATTGTGCAAAACGCGATCATTGTGCACTACTTCAAAAAGAGCCTTAGGAGGGTCAATAGACTTGATGAAATTTTCAATTTTCTTCAAACAATCCATCTTAGTGGAATCGCCTTGAATGGAAATGCCTTTCAGCTTTTGACAATTGGCAGCTAGGATAGCTTGAAGGACACGAGGAATGGCAATTTTCCCATGGGTGAATTGATTTCTGAGCTCATCAGGAATCTTCATGGTGGCAAGAATCATGCATAAGGCAGTTGCATTTTCAGCAGCAATGCTTAAAATTCTTATAAACTGCCTGAAGAACTTATCCGAAAGTTCTGGGCAATGTTCTTGCACCAAAGTTTTGATTTCCCGCTTCACAGTGGGTACCTTCTCATCAAAAACTTTGAAGTCAGGGTTCAAGACAAAGTTACGGAAAAGAGGAGA
Source organism: Paracyclopina nana (assembly GCA_019096065.1). Taxonomy (NCBI): domain Eukaryota; kingdom Metazoa; phylum Arthropoda; class Copepoda; order Cyclopoida; family Cyclopettidae; genus Paracyclopina; species Paracyclopina nana. Next base: position 6,706,308 of record JAGUCH010000008.1, read on the forward strand.
AAACGTAAAGCTTTTTTCTGCAAAAACTCTACCAGCTTGCCTTCTCTCATCTTCATTGATAGCTGCATCACACTCCAGTAGGATGAAAAGTGATTTGCTAAGGTGGCTTTCACTTTGTATCTTTTCAAGGAGAATTTCGCCTGGCCAAACTAGCATTAGACCAGTGAGAAAACGGTCATTGATCAGCCAGTTTTTGTTCACGTTGTTGGCGCCAACATTGTCCTCGAATACAGCATCTGACAATGGGCCATACTCTTTTTTGGCAGCAATGTCGGGAGGATCTTGGCTGATGAAGGGATGGCCAGATGAACAAAGTTGGATCTTGAGCAGTGCAATGGAGAGCACTTGGTTCTTCATTACTCCTGTGCTTCCGTTTGCAAACTTCTGATGTGGCATCAAACTTTGAATATGATTATTCAGGGATGTCTTTCCAGAGCCATTAGGACCTAAAATTTGATTTTATTATTTCTTCAACTTGAGATCAATAAAGTGTAGAATATACCTAACAGTTGGCAAGATGGCAATTTGATTCCATGTTGTGCAAAAGCCCTTTTGTTGGTTACACAATATGCCCATGCTAGGCAAGACAAACTAGCGCCAAAATTCTTGTCACCATGAAACTGCTTCAGTGCAGTTAAGGCGTCCATTGACAACTTAGAGCCATTTTTGTCGTCATCTGGAAAATTGGCCACATCAAAAGTCAACAGACTTTTTTCACCAACATAGACAACATCAGCTTCATAATCCTTTGTTTGCTCCTTGGTTGACAAGACTTTGTCTGGATTGACAAAGTAAAATTCGTCTCCACTTTGTTGAGCAATGAAATGGCCAAGATGTGTGATGACTTCCACCTTTTGCTGCCTTCTTGGGTCGTCGTCATAGGCCTCCACATCTTTCAAAAGGTAGAGATTCAACTCCGCTTTTTTGGCCAATGAATGGTTTATCCAGAAATCCTTATTGCCGAAGCTTCGGAATTTGGATATAAACTCTTCAGTGGTTGTCAAATCGTCCATCACGAGCGGAAGGTGAACCTTTTTTTGGCCATCTAAATACTTGCTTACCAAGAATGAGTTTTTTTTAAAAAAAAACTTGAAAGCGGCCATCTTTCATGCGGATCTCATAGTTTTCTAAAGAATCCCCCATTTTGAAAGTTGAAATTCTGGCGGCACCGACTGGACAAGTCTTAACTTGAAATGTTGTTTTCAAATAAAGAAGGATCGAAAAAAACGTCAAACCTACCCTGGAATTATTAGTGTAAGCATGACAAAACATAAAACGCATAAATTTTAATAGTGTTGCTATTGGTACATAAAAAACATAAAATTCAGCAGTAAAATAAGTACTCGGATTCTTCCGGCATTACAGCCTTGGATTTTGCCGGCAAAACAGCCCAGCCTCAGGATTCGGCCGGCAAAACAGCCTTGGATTCGGCTGGCAAATCAGCCCAGCCTCGAAACCAAGCCACCCAGAGATAACGCAGAGGAGGCGCTCACCTCACACGAGCCAAAGGCTCAAGGAGCCGCTTGGGATACCAGCAAGTGATGTCTACCGAAAAGTGTAGCTGTACTTTCTAAGGTTTGCAGACTGTTGACCAGGAGTGTCAAAGATATCAATAAAGCAGCTCATTGAACAATAAAACAATGGTTTTAGTTAAAAGACTTCATCTAAAGTTGGGCCTTAGAACCCAAGCTGTTCAATATGCCGCAGACTTGAAGCCTCAGCTCCAGAGTCTAGTCTTCGGATTTGGAAGTGCAGAGACGCTATAGAGCCCCAAGGGCCGACCAGGACTGTCGCACTTACAGTCAACGAGAAGACCACGTGGTAGACTATAGCAATAAAAGCTGTTCATCTAAAAGGAGGTTTAAGTCCAGCTAAGTGCAGAGTACTTATCTAGGCCTATAGCCTCGACCTTTCCAACCCCTTTCAAGACTCAAATGCAATGCAAAGTGCTAGGATATCTACATTTCCACATGATACAAAGTGCTCTGACATACTTTCTTGTGATAGTACAATTCACTATGATGTGATTCACCATGATACATTTACCAATGATACAAAGTAAAAGTTCTGATAAAATATGTGCTTATAACTGTGAAGGCAAATCTGTGACACTCTGTTTTGTGGGTTTTGACTATTATCCCTTTTTCATGGAGCTGGACACATTCGTGTAACCCCATTATGGGCTTAACATGTAGCCTTAGCTCAAACTCTGGTCAGTTTGGCATCATATCCACGTGGTCACAGGAACTTTTGACTACTTTATTGCAGTAAGTTCGGCTAGTTAATCAGCTCTTTTTTCTGCATTGTTGGGCTCTATTGATGCCAAGGCGTTGTCGCCTACTTTTTGACGTATGATAATGACCTGCTAAATACTTTCTTGCCTGAGGTCGAGGTCAAGGACGAGGACGAGGTCGAGGTCAAGGTTGGCGATGACGATGCAAGAAAGGGACGAATTCAAGGGAGATATTTGGCCTGAGTGGCGGCGCAGCGGGCTGCAGGAGCTCTTACTTTTGCACTGACTCTAATAAAGGCCTGAAGGCCTAAGTCTGAGAAAATGACTTCTTGCTGCAATGGCGGACAAAACTATATTGAGCATATTCTTAGTAATTGAGACAAAAAGCTGAATAGTGTGCGATACAAGGTAGGTAGAGAGAGGTAGTGCTACGCAAAATAGAGGTGTGCATCAAGTAATTTACTAATTAACCAAAAATATCAAATCCAACTAATAATAAAATTTGAGAAATGGTAATTGGCAAAGTTGCAAAAATGTTGATTTTGAGGCACTTCCACTCATAAAAAATCCTTGGATGAAGTTAAGTTTTTTTAGTTAGGCCTAGTTTTGAACTCTGGGACTTAGCTTTTGGGCAATGAGGCCATGGCAAATTATGGGTTGCTTACCTTTAGAAGTTCCTGGAAGCATTGTGGGTAGTAGTGTCTCACAACATCACATTTGAAAAGATGAATCACCTCAAATGGAAGTATAGCAGTTCATTGGCATCACATTTGAGTTGAGGTAACTGATGAGCACATTTGTTCATGTTGAGCACTAATTGAAAGCATCAATTAATGTTTAAAGACTGATGAATGAAAAGGTTATGTTACACAAGAAGAACACTAGCTTTTGCAAAGTCAGGCACTATCCTGTTCAACCTTGCATAGCAATTCCTTATAGCTTGGTCTTCATTTCAAAGCAAATGGTAGAATTTCGAGATTGCTTCAGCATATGTCATCCTTTCAGGCTTTGAAGTGTCACTGTCTTTATAATTACATAAGTGCTTCTCGAGCCATCCTTGGGATGCACGCTGCAGGCACACTGTTCTTTTCCAGCTGGATTTTTTTTATATTATTCCAAGAACTTCCTTCTTGGTACGAGTTTCTATGCTGAGATGAGGCCTCAAGAACAGGTTCGAGCTCAAAATTTCCCTCTTTCTTTCTTCGAACACTTTTGAAAGGCACTTGGTAACATGCACTCTATAAGTTTTTTTTGTTTTGTCATCTGTTCTTAAAAGTTTGGCATCAAGAAAGCCCCTTGAAATAACTTCACATTGAACTTCTGGACAAACCTGTTGCAGTTTCTTGCTAAGATTTTCTATGTTGCTGTCATTTTCATCGAATTCTGTTTTTGGAAGTTTAATGATGTAGGTGCATCGATTTCGCATGTTGTTTTTCTTCTCTTTATTTTTCAAGTCATGATGGAGGCCAAGTTGAATTCCTATTACATGACGGTGAGATTTAGTTTCAGAATTGAGTTCATGAATAATTTCTTGATGAGCATGTTGCTGAACAAATTCACCGTCCCACATATAGGGATCTTCATCAGATGGCATTTCATTAGTCACTGATGCCTCCAATTGCTCCTCTTGATTTTGTATTAGCTTTGGCAAGTCAGTTGGCAAATTATCCAATGTTGGGTACATCTGAACCCTTGAGACGCTGGATTCAAGAGCATCTTTCACTCCAACACATTGACTCTTTTTATTTTGTGGGCTGAAAGTCTCTTCTTGGTAGTGACCACTCACATTTTGTTTCTTCCTGTGCTTGATTTTTTTTCTCTTCTTCTTGAAGCAATGCTTGACACAAGCATCAAGCTCTTTAAACCCCTGATGAGCCTGAGGCTGAGGATTAGCAAACTTTTCCAGAAAAGAAATCCTCTGATGGAGTGTTTCTAAGCTCCCAGACAAGACTTTTACTGTTTCTTGGAGCTTCAATTGCTCTTCTTTCAAAGCTTCTCTTTCAGCAGTAATTTGCTCAATTTTTTCAATTAGGCTTATGCTAGTTCTTTTACTAGTCTTGGATTTAGACTTCTTTCGTAAACCCATTCTCCCACATTGATTATCACTTCAATGGAATCAAACTGAGTACCACAACAAAAAGCTTTATACTGAGGTTACGATCCATCAAAATGGCATCATGATTGTAAAAGTGGGCGGAGCTGAGAAGAAGAGTTGACGCAAATGCTACATCCTATCCATTTTTCATAATTACCAGCAAAATAAAAAAGATTTAAGTGTCCACAATGTGGACAGCAGGGAGTAATAAAAGTCCTTACCTTGACTGAAAGCGCTACATTGGCTAATATTCAAGTTAATTCAATACCAAATTGCCATTGAAGCGAAGTTCAAAATGAACAATTATCTGTAGGCAATAAGTACAGCCAGTTTAGCACTATGAGCCATTCATCTCTAATTATTTATGCATGGGCTTTAATCAAGGCCAATGCTGATTTGCTCAGTCGAATAGTAAATGCAGCCACTGAAAGGTTCAAACTATTTTTTCTTCTTTGAATCCTGGCCTCTCAAGGCCGTTTTGGCCTTTACCAAGCCCATATGGTCTTTGCAAGGCCAGCTAGGACAATGGAGGCTTTGCCAATATGTTGCATGGGCTTTAATCAAGGCCAATGCTGATTTGCTCAGCTCAGTTTGAGTTAACTTTACTCAAATTATGAGGTAAAGTCAAACTTTGGACTTATTGAGAGTTCGAAAGAGTGAAAGCTTATGGTACGAATTGTGTTATACTTATATTATATGTAATTGCTAATAAAACTCAAATTCTTTGAGTAAAAATGTCTGTTGCAGCTGAAAGTTTGAGTCAACTCCCGTAGCAATTTATTACATATATCAAAACTTTGAGATCTGCACTTAGCATTGTTCATTCAATTAGCTGCAGATGTTCTCAGGCCAAAATTTTTTCAATAACAGTTTTAGAAGATGATAGACACTGGTATAATTTAAATATAGCCATGTCTCAGGAAATGATGGGAAGGAATGTACCGGTTCAGCTTTCATAAATTGGTGATGATCTTAAGATACAGCTTCAAGATGTTTCATGGTCTCAGACCCCATTCAATCATAAGTTAAGGCTGCTCCTACATGGTCTTGAATATAAGGTGACCCACTATCACATTTGTACTCCTGCACTTAGTCGGATGATTCCAAGCAGTACATTCAAAAGCAATGGCTTGGTAGAATGTCTCCAGAAAATCTGTCAGTTTTATGAACAGAAAACTGAACAAACAATTGTGCAACCATGACTTCTATTTTTTTTTTGTTTTACTTAAGGGGAGAAAACAAATGAATTAATATGACTGAAAGCAGTTTTTCAGAGTATTTATAATTCAGTCTCAGTTTATTCATCTACACATGTATAATAGTTATTTATTTCAAGCTGGGGCACGTAAAGTAGGGTCATTAAATAGCTGAGCAAGGATTTTAAAATGGGAAAACTCGAAGTACAGCATTACTAGCTTGCGAGGGCTGTAATTGTACGAGTGTTTTTCCATTTTAAAATCCGAGATCAGCTATTTAATGACCCGATTTTATGTGCCCCAGCTCGAAATATACAATTTTATATTCTGTAAAACGATTTTTGTGTGTTTTAATGAAGTTACCAGGCTGCCCCCTGCCCTAGAAAATACTGCTCGGTTTTTAGTTTTTAGTTTTACATCTGAATTTATTTTGAGGGCTGAATTCCCTGAAATTCTATCTTTTCCTCAAATTCCAGGCTGGCCTTTGGCCTGGTGCATGGGCAAGCTAGAGAGCTAATTAAAATTGTATCCAGACTGACACTTTTTTACAAGAGGAAGCTAGATTTTTTGGCTTTTTAAAATTACTGATGACGTCAAACAAATGGGCTGTAATTTGAAGAATGCCAAAAATTGACATTACCTAGATAAATCCCATTCTAAATTATATGAAAGTCATTCTAAAGCTTGAGAAATGTAAAGAAATTAGGTTTTATGCATCCAGCCTTAATGGATCGAAAACATCCAAATTTTAATAGAAATAGCCACAAGTTTGGTTTGCAAAAACTCCTCCAAATCTTATAAGAATGCAGATATATGAATACAACTAAGGCAATAAAGTATTCCAAGGAGTCTTACTGTAGTTTAAGGAAAGTATCGTTGAGGAATGCTGAATTCCAAGGGATCTAGGCACATTTTTTTCTGATTTTCTTGCAGCCTTTTGGCATAGAGTTTCATTGACAAAATCTGAGTTTTATATAATGAAATCTCAAAAGATAACATTTTAGTTGCCCAAAATATCAAGGAAGTCAATTTTGAAGTATTAGCATTAATCAAGAGCCGAATTAGTGATATCTTTTGGCCTTTTTTGCTAAAGTTTCAATGAAAATTATGCAACTTTTTTGTTAGGAGCGACCCTTCTCTGAACTGGCTCCAAAAAAGCTTCAACTTTGTAATCCCATTATCATTTGGATCTCAAAATTTCAACCTTATTTCCATTCTCCTCACAAATTAAAAAGGAACAGATTAATATACACAGAGCTTTGTAGCAGCAACATGCAATTACAGGGCTATTGCTGGCCACCTATCTTGGCATATTTGGGTAAATGGCCTATAACACTTGCTTTCTTTGCTCCTTATTTTTACATTTTACCTTACAACTTTGGGTATTTAGTTGGAACTCAGCTACATAGTAGATTTCACTATTTCTTTGAAAAGAGTGTCTGGGGGTACTTCCTTAATAAACATTTTTTTCAGATTTACATGAGACTGTTGATTGACGCAGGGACAAACCCTGGATATAGCTAAATTGCTGACTCATTAGCAATGATGTGTGCACATAAATGAATTCAGTTTTATTCCATGATGTAATTGGATTATATAATACAAATAAAGGATCAATTCAAAATGATGTTATTATTTTCATAAGTCTAATATTTCTTTTTATAGCCATGGAAAATCACATCTCGGATCTGAAGAATGAGGGCCAAAACCAAAGTTCACTCGTATTTGAAAAGTAAGATTACAAATTAAGAAGAAATGTTTTTAATTAGCCTTGCATTTGAGCGTAGGAAAATATAGAGGGAGCTCATTTCCTGCGTTTCTGAAAATTCCTCCGCTGATCTTAGGCCTCTGAATGCAGCACCTTTTCCATGGGTGCCGTCACTAAGGCCTAAAATGAGGTGGGTTTTAGGATCTAAAATATTGGTGGATTTTAAGATCTAGCAAAGTGGGTTTTAAAGCCTACACTTTTCTGGATCTGGGTACTAAGATCTAAGTTGGAAAAGTAGTTTGAGTTTTACCTGGGTTTTACGATCTAAAGAAAAGGGTTTTAAGATCTAACAGTCACAAAAATAGAAAGCTGCAAGGAATTGCACGTATCATTAGTTTTCAAAACTACCTGTTAAGTGGCTCTACACATTTTGAAGAAAAAATACATATATTTACGGAGAAAGTTAAAATATCAGGTTCCTACGAGTTTTCTTCTGTAAGTCACTTTTAATTATGAAACTAACTTTTCAGAGCTTAAAGATCTTGAAAAACAGTCAACTTGATTTAAAAAGCTAAGTATAAAGAGGTGATGTTTTTCAATGTAGATCTTGAAACCCAGATGGTTAGATCTTAACATCCAACTATTAGGCTTTAGTATCCAAACCTTTAGATCTTAATACCCAGAGTAAAAAAAGTGTAGGCTTTAAAACCCTTTATGATTTTAGATCCTAAAACCTACCCCTATTTTAGGCCTTAATGACTTCTCCCCTTTTCCATTTGCTTTCATATAAAAACTGATGATATTGTAGCATAAAACCAAAACATGAGCAGTCATTTGAAGACATTTGCAAAATGTTAGTGTTTTCAGAGAATTTTCTTTTTGCCAAAAGCATAGTTCCAATTGATATTGAGTTCTTGGGTGAATATGCCATGCACAAACAGAGATTTTTTACCGAAATTGTTGTTGATAAAAATACTAATAAGTTTACTTTCATCATTTTCGAAAATACTCCATAGGTCTCAAGAAAAACTCAAAAATCCTTATTTCCCTTTGCTTCGCAGCTGCGTTGATACTAGCTCTGTTTTCACAATAGGGGGCGCTATTTACCCTCGACGGCAGGGGCTATTCCTGAAAGATAATTCAATTTAGACCTGATTAACTTATACATAGCTACAGTGGATCAAAAAGCCAGGCAATAGCAAAATAGCCTATGTGGAACTTAGCTGTTGAATTTTAACGTAGAGGATGCTTCAGTTGCTCATTGGGCAGTCTGAAAAAGAACTTATTTGTAATTAACAAAAAAAATTTCAATTATTTTAGTTTTTTAAAACCCACTGAAACTCTTGAATTACGAAAATAATCTGCCCTAGTGTAGCTCATAGCACCATCTACCTTAGGAATAATCCCGACTCAAAGCTGATGTTTCACTAAGGCCATTCTTTCAATTCACAAATTTTAATTACCACCTATGTTCAGTTTCTAATTTATATGGCTTCTAGGCTAATTAAGAAATGCAAATTAGCATTAATTGAAAGAAAATGATTCAAACTTTGACCAGAATTTTTTTTTTCACAAAACTTATTCTTGTTGAATTCAGTAGCACAGCAATTATGCACAAATTCCAAATACTACAAAGTCAGGGAGGTCAAACAAGTAGTGCAGTATGGTTATTCATCAAATTTGGCTTTGTTACTTACTTTTCTGAGTGCTAACATGCAATATTTTTGGCCTATCATACATAGCCTATCATACAGAGATTCTACAATAATTGTAAGATCTTTTCCGTACAAGACAGAGTCAAATTCGGCAAATTAACCCACTGTGATATTACAATAATAACAACTACCAATATCTTTCAGTGGCCAACAGAAGCAAAAAGCTGGTCGAAAACCACTTTTAAGGTGCCATCATTGCTCATTCAAGACAAAGTATAAGTGCTCAATGACTGTTCATGCCCAAAGAGCCCACATCGATCGCCATTCCCAAAGTGGCCGTGCAACAAAGTTAAAAGAGTATTCAGGAGCTTTCAAGTGTGATAAGTGTGACTTTGCTTCTGAATATGCTGTAGCGTTAAAGAGACATGAAAAAATTGAACATGTTAACAAGTGCAGCTCGTGTAACTTCCGTAGTACCATCAATAGTTCGGTGACAAACCACATTGCTTTCAAGCATGACTTAAAAGACATTGAATGCTGTGGTAAGGACTACGAGAGTGAGAGGAGCCACTCAATTCACTGTGGCCGAAAACACAAGGAGACTGCACCTGCAGTTTTAGAAGAAGGTGGCGTAAGTGACGCTCCGATGATGTCTCCTCCAATTGCCTCACCTGAAGAGTCATCAGTGACAGAAGAAGGCCAAAGCAATTTTCAAATGCCTTTGAGTCAGTATAGGCCAGATTGTATGTGCAAGGTCAAGGCCGACCATTTCTACACCCACTTAGGGTGTTTCAACTCTGTGGCAAGGCTTCAGCATGAAATGAAAGAGCGATGCCAAGTCCCAATGGGCCAAATCCCCTTCATTGAAGTAATCCATGCACCAACCAGTCCAAAAAAGCCATCAGCTTGTCCAGTGGCGACAAATATTTTGCGTAGACAAGGGGAATCCTTCCTCATCTTGTATAGGAAAAGGTAAATTTACTGTATCTTCACTTATTTAAGCCCTGTCTTTTCCTAAAAGACATCTGTTAACATGTTGGATCAAGCTTAGGTATGAAGAATTACCGTACCTGCTCAAATTTACGTCAAACTTCAGCCATAGTGTAGGACACCCTCATGGTGCAGCTATCTTAGGACAGTTTTCTCAGTGCTGACAGTTTTGATAATCTTCAGTTTTACTAACTTGACTTCGACTATTACGTAGGTTGCTCAGTAAAAATCAGAAATATTTAATGTCACATTGCTGAGCAGATTGCAAAGGTTGATAGTCTGGTCAGCAACATGGGTAGCATAATTTATAAGAAATTCGTCACACCACCTAGCTAAGAACATAAGATCAACTGCCTGTGCAAATTTTGAAGGACTTGCATTTATCTCAGCTATCTTTGTTCCAGTCCCTATTGTCCTTTCTAAAATTTTGTCAATTGTTATCATGAAATAATACGGAATGACATTAGAAATCAAATTTTAGGAACGGACACACCTGTCAGTACAAGGTTATTGTGATAGCTGTAATTGTATGGGAGGCAATCACCAACGCAAAAGCAAAACAGTGCTACCAGATATTGTCAAGAATAACTGGCCATTATGGTAAACATGGTCAAAGACGCTGCCAAGCCAACAACCAAAGAGATTGTCAATGCCTGCAAAATGGTGGCAGTTTCTCTTTCGGATGCTCATACCAGTTCCATTTAGGGGTAAGTTTTTTTAAGCTTTGGATCAATATAATATATAAAAATATATAATATATAAATATCAATGCACGAGGCCATTGGCTTGAGTCAGCCAGAACTCTTCGAAGACATACGCAGCTCATACCAGGCACCTGTCAATATCACGATCCAGGTTCTCCAATAAGGCCTACCGCAGTGCATTTTTCAAGACAAGTCATACATCGTCCTGATAGTCGAGAATAAGAGGGTCCTGATAGCTCTTAATAATCCAGTGTCAATATCATATTTCTCCCAAGGCAGGCTCCATAAAAATCACAAATGCACCACTACTACGTTTACCCCAACCACCTCACCTCATGCAACCACAGTGCCCTTGAAGTCCCTGATGGAAGTAGGAGCTACACCTGGACAACAAGTGTCCCAGGTGCATACTGCTATGCCCTGGCAATGGCTGCCACCTACTTGTCATGAGGACCCTACCAGTCCTCAGTAGGGGGAAGTTGTATCAGAAAAAGGGGTCCACTTGCCCTATCGAGCTTCTGCTGTCATGGTGGAATCTCATGTTCAAAGATGACAGTAAATACACGACTATGCTTGAGTAAAGATTTCTATTGTATCACTTCATAAGAGCGTCAAGTGTCACCCTCGGGGAGTATTTGAACCCCAAAACATTAGACAGGGGAGAATGTCCAAAAATTCTAACTTCCATTTGGGCCAACCCTAACAGGCCAATGGGGCAAGGAGAACAATTAAAGGGGCAAATAGCCATGGCAAAAGCTATCGACACTGTTGTTGAGGTCAAATTATCTAATAAATATGTCATAAGTTTTTTGTTCTAGTTTGCATTATTTGAAAATAAAGGCGGTGTAACCTTTCGCGCTACAACTCTACAAAATTGAGACGTTGCTTTTTTTCACTAATAGGTGCCCAATTTTTTGTTGCTCGGTGCATCACTAGTCCCATGGGATCGCCAAAACACCCAAGTTTTTTTCTCTGCGTAGCCGGGAAGTGCCTCAAAATCAAGGTTTTTTCCAGCCTTGCGATCCGCCATTTCGCGATTTTTATTATTAATCGGATTTAATATTTTCCGTCAAATTGTCGTGCGCTAACTACGTACCGCTAGCAAAGCAGTGTGACGTCACTCAGTTGCAACAGCTGCATGCCTGGATGCGCGCCGAATTCTTAACAAGCCGAAAAGTGGGCCGAATTTCTCTAGAAAAACAGGCAGTGATTCTGGATAAAAACAGGCCATGATTCTCGTAAAAAAGGCTTATTTTTCGAAATTCGAAATAAAGAGCCGAGCCTTGCCATGGAAACACGCCGAATTCTGGTGCAAAACAGGCCACGATTCCCGTACAAAAATGCCGGAAGGAAGGAGCCAATCTTGCTACAGAAAACAAGTATGAACAAGTGGAGGACAAGTATTTCTTACCGGCCCCGCCCTCGGCTTCATAGGCATACCACAGGCTTGGCTGCCAGCTCTGGAGTAAAGTGAAAACGCGAGAGAGACCTGCCATTGAAGATGTGGTCTTCAAATCCATGGCCAAGTTCCCCTGGGCTGGCTCAAGGTTCTGGAGGACAAGTATTTCTTCCCAGCCCCGCCCTCGGCTTCCTGGGCATACCTCAGCTTGGCTGCTAGCTTTGCAGTAAAGTGGAAACGCGAGACGTGCCATTGAAGACATTGGCGGGGCCCAGACACAGCTTCAAACCCATGGCCAAGTTCCCCTGGGCTGGCTCCAGGCTCCGGAGGACAAGTTTTTAAATATATGGAATATGAGTCGTATGATCTTTATGTAGCTGCGCTAATAGCAATGCTTAATGATCCTTCAATCTATTCAAATAATCTATCGCCTATGACAATGCTTTTCTCCACATTTACCATGCTGTCAATAATGCACAGATTCCATCATTAGGCTGAGGCAAGTCTTTCAACCTTGTGTGATCACATTGAGAGATTGACCGCATTGACCACAAAAATGATACCATTCCTGCAGCAAGCCAGCATGAATTCCTTGTACTGTTTCTCACCTGTACAAGCCTCAAGTTTTCAATGCCATGGCCTAAAAAGAAGATTTTGTGCACGTTCAGAATGGAAAGCTTATAAGGATGCTAGCTCACTCACTTGTTGGTAGTTGAATGCTAGTCACTTATGTTTCGTATGAACTTTGCCTCAGATTGGCAATTTTCTGCTCAGGTTTATTTTGGCATGAATCCGCATTTTGGTCTAAAAAATTGATGCTGCTTTGGACAAATTATGGCTTGTTTTTCACGAGAATTTCGGCTTGCTGCTACGACCAAATTCACCACTTTAGGCATTGCTTTGTGACATCAAAATCTTCCTCTTTTTGCATGAGAATTTTGCGTTGTTTTTCTTGGGAAATTCGGCTCACTTTTCGGCGCGCATCCAGCATGATCCACGCTCTTGGCGTGTTTTTCACGGGAGCTTCGGCTCGCTGCTACGGCTGAATTCACCACTTTTGGCACTGACATCATTGATCCAAGTGTAAGCGGCAGTCTTGGCTCCTTATTCCAGCAGTTTGGCATTTTTTTCACGGGAATCGTGGCCTGTTTTGCACCAGAATTCGGCGTGTTTTCACGTCAAGGCGAAAATTATGCCTTTGTTACGAGATTCGTGGCATGTTTTTACCAGAATCATAGTATTTTTCTACGGAAATTCGGCTCACTTTTCGGCTTGTTTAGAAATCGGCGCCACGCGGCGCGCATCCAGGCATGCAGCTGATGCAACTGAGTGACGTCACACTGGTTCGCTACGTAATTAACGCGCGACAATTTGACGAAAAATATTAAATCAGAAGAATAAATAAATCGCGAAATGGCGGATGGCAAGGCAGATAAAATCCTCGAATTTGAGGCACTTCCCGTCCACGCAGTGAAAAAATCTTAAGTATTTTGGCAACCCCATGGGACCAGTGATGCACCGAGCAACAAAAAATTGGGCACCTATTAGTGAAAAAAAGCAACGTCTCAATTTTGTAAAGTTGTAGCGCGAAAGGTTACACCGCCTTTCAATCATTACCAAATAGGCGTGAACTTGCTGATAAGGGTTAAATGGGGTCAGTACACTCAGTTCATCAGTGATACACTATTCAGAAATATCAGACTCCAACACTTGGATCGACACTGCGGAAAGTCTACATGAACCAGACTTGGAGAGATAAAACAAATCCTCTTTGGATCGACTATGAGAACACACAGTCTTCAGATAGACTAGGAATGTCTGTATTTGGAAAGATTTGAAAAGCTAACTTTACCTGGGTATACAAGACAAACTGTCCTTGGGTCGACTATGATAATGCACAGTCCTTGGATCAACAAAATAAATCATCCTTAGATACACATAATGACTTTCTAGGTACCAACCTATTTTACAAAGCTGATAAAATAAGGCCTGGTTCACCCGCACATTATGTAAATAATATATAGTAATATTTTTATTATTTTTATAGTTCAATTATTAATGCTTGACAACTCGCATTAGTAAGTTTGGCTTAGTAAGTACAAGGGTAGTTATGCTCTATCCATGGTCTGCTTTTTGAAACAGTCAATCCATGGGCAATCCATTTTTCATTGCTTTCTACTTGTCCAATTAAGTGGATCAAAAAAGCCGATTTGACAAGCAGCAGTTTTGTACAAATTGAGCAAAAATGGAATCTTCCATAACTTTTACTTCCAAAGGAATTTCAATTAAGTGACCAAGTCAGGGAAGTCAAACTTATAGCAAAAAAAAAGGACAGTCCCATATTGTTGATCAAAGGAAAGTGTGTTCTTTTTGTCTATCCAGGGATAATATGTTCTAGTTGATCCAAGAATGTTTGCCCCTGATATTGTAAAGGGAGTTGTTATAGCTGGTGAACCATGTCTTAAATACATATTTTTCTATTATTACAGATGTAAACAATATGGTTGGTGGAGTGACAACTGTACTGACTCAAGCCAGAAGGTACGTTTTATGGATGTTTTTTTAACTGCAGAGTTTCTCATGACTCAATCGGTATTATTTCAGATCAAACTGAAAAAGCAGAACGACAATGTGAGCTCCAATAAAAAATAACATGTTTTTCAATAATTAACAATTGCATTCAGAAGGGTCAAAAGGTCCTTCGAGCCGGATCCACTTCGATCCACCCCTAATCTACTCGGGCTTGGAACCCTGTCCCCACCAAAGTGACCTTCAAGAGGCTGCCACCTTTTGTTCATCCATGTCATCTGGCGGCCGCATTTGGGCCATCTACTGGACCTGGCGATGTTTTGAGCATCCGATTACGACTCCAGCATCTGGCCGCAACTCCTTCAACCGGCAATACTCCCGCACACGGCTGCGACTCCCGCACTTGGCCGCCCGCGACTCCCGCACTTGGCCATGATTCCCTCACATGGAGTTCATCCCGGAGATGGTGTACGAGGTGGCGCGGCAGTACGCGGCTGCCCTTGACTCCCGCACTTGGCCGCCCGAGACTCCGGCACTTGGCCGCCCATGACTCCCGCACTTGGCCGTCCGTGACTCCTGCACTTGGCTGCCCGTGACTCCCGCACTTAGCCGCCCATGACTCCCGCACTTGGCCGCCTGTGACTCCCGCACTTGGCCGCCCGAGACTCCGGCACTTGGCCGCCCGTGACTCCCGCACTTGGCCGTCCGTGACTTTCGCACTTGGCCGCCCGTGACTCCCGCACTTGGCCGCCCGTGACTCCCGCACTTGGCCGTCCGTGACTCCCGCACTTGGCCGTCCGTGACTCCCGCACTTGGCCGTCCGTGACTCCCGCACTTGGCTGCCCGTGACTCCGGCACTTGGCCGCCCGTGACTCCCGCACTTGGCCGTCCGTGACTCCTGCACTTGGCTGCCCGTGACTCCCGCACTTAGCCACCCATGACTCCCGCACTTGGCCGCCCGTGACTTCCGCACTTGGCCGCCCATGACTCCCGCACTTGGCCGCCCGTGACTCCCGCACTTGGCCGCCCGTGACTCCCGCACTTGGCCGTCCGTGACTCCCGCACTTGGCCGTCCGTGACTCCCGCACTTGGCCGTCCTTTACTCCCGCACTTGGCTGCCCGTGACTCCCGCACTTGGCCGCCCGTGACTCCCGCACTTGGCCGTCCGTGACTCCTGCACTTGGCTGCCCGTGACTCCCGCACTTAGCTGCCCATGACTCCCGCACTTGGCCGCCCGTGACTCCCGCACTTGGCCGCCCGAGACTCCGGCACTTGGCCGCCCGTGACACCCGCAATTGGCCACCGAAGACTCCGGCACTTGGCTGCCCGTGACTCCCACACTTGGCCGTCCGTGACTCCCGCACTTGGCTGCCCGTGACTCCGGCACTTGGCCGCCCGTGACTCCCGCACTTGGCCGCCCATGACTCCCGCACTTGGCCGTCCGTGACTCCCACACTTGGCCGTCCGTGACTCCCGCACTTGGCTGCCAGTGACTCCCACACTTAGCCGCCCATGACTCCCGCACGATTGCCACATTACCAATGAACAAGGGGGGTTGAGAGGGCAAGTTCTACTTCAAATGCCATCCTGAATGAAAACTGGACAAGGACCGCACTTGGAACAACATTTGGTTTGGGCGCCTGCAATATCTTGGGAGTTAAACCCTTCCTTGCGGGTTTAAAAGGGGGTTTAGACCAGAATTGCGCGTCTACTTAGCTGCAGAACTATCTAGTTTGCTCAGTCAGCATTGAGATGCTCCATGTTTTCCTTATTGCTCAACCTTCTGCAGTTTCTCACTTGCTACCTTACTTCTGAACCAATAAGAACTACCTTGATACTTTGGATTTACTGTCCTATAATTTGCCTATTTGTTAACGTGTACCATAACTACCATTTATCTACCATGATGTGTTCTTGTATTCTACATTGAGTCCATCTGACTCTCCCTATCGGGATGATAAGGTGGCAAGTCATATCGGGTCTATCTGACCCTGGTCAATCCGACCAATCTGGCTCTTCAGCCATGTATTTTGCCTGCTACAGCAGCAGCTCACCAATGTATTTAGCGTCAGCTAAGGGGGCATTTCCAGCCAAAACAACAATGATCCCAATGTGCACAATGATCATGTTGTGCACAATGATCGCGTTGTGCACAATGATCACGTTGTGCACAATGATCGAATTGTGCACAATCATCACGTTGTGCACAATGGTCGTGTTGTTCACAATGATCGCGTTGTGCACAATGGTCGCGTTGTGCACAATGATCCCAATGTGCACAATGGTCACATTGTGCACAATGGTCGCGTTGTGCACAATGGTCGCGTTGTGCACAATGATCCCAATGTGCACAATGATCGCGTTGTGCACAATGGTCGCGTTGTGCACAATGATCACATTGCGCACAATGATCGCATTGTTCACAATGATCGCGTTGTTTACAATGATCCCGGTGTGCACAATGATCGCGTTGTGCACAATGATCGCGTTGTGCACAATGATCGTATTGTGCACAATGATCACATTGCGCACAATGATCGCATTGTTCACAATGATCGCGTTGTGCACAATGATCGATTTGTGTACAATGGTCGCCTTGTTCACAATGATCCCGTTGTGCACAATGGTCGCGTTGTGCACAATGATCACGTAGTGCACAATGGTCACGTTGTTCCCAATGATCCCGTTGTCCACAATGATCGCGTTGTGCTCAATGGTCACGTTGTTCACAATGATCGAGTTGTGCACAATAGTCACATTGTTCACAATGATCCCGTTGTGCACAATGATCGCATTGTTCACATTGTGCACAATGATCGCGTTTTACACAATGGTCGCGTTGTGCACAATGATCCCAATGTGCACATTGTGCACAATGATCGCGTTGTATACAATGGTCACGTTGTTCACAGTAATTGCGTAGTGCACAATGATCCCAATGTGCACAATGATCGCGTTGTGCACAATGATCCTGTTGTGCACAATGATCCCGTTGTGCACAATGATCCCAATGTGCACAATGGTCCCGTTGTGCACAATGGTCGCGTTGTGCACAATGGTCGCGTTGTGCACAATGATCCCAATGTGCACAATGATCACGTTGTGCACAATTGTCGCGTTGTGCACAATGATCGCGTTGTGCACAATGGTCGCGTTGTGCACAAAGATCCCAATGTGCACAATGATCCCAATGTGCACAATGATCGCGTTGTGCACAATGATCCCAATGTGCACAATGATCGCGTTGTGCACAATGATCCTGTTGTGCACAATGGTCGTGTTGTTCACAATGATCGCGTTGTGCACAATGGTCGCGTTGTGCACAATGATCCTAATGTGCACAATGGTCACATTGTGCACAATGGTCGCGTTGTGCACAATGATCCCAATGTGCACAATGATTGCGTTGTGCACAATGGTCGCGTTGTGCACAATGATCGCGTTGTGCACAATGATCGCGTTGTGCACAATGATCGTGTTGTGCACAATGATCGCGTTGTGCACAATGGTCGCGTTGTGCACAATGATCGCGTTGTGCACAATGCACTTCGCAGGAACACTAAAAGTGATATTTGGCAGAGGTACTAAAAAGTACATCTCCTAATAATTGTCTGCTTACAGACTCACACATTCCACATGGAATTGTGTGAAACTATGGCAACAGAGCATGTATTAACTTCGCAGGAACACTAAAAGTGATATTTGGCAGAGGTACTAAAAAGTACATCTCCTAATAATTGTCTGCTTACAGACTCACGCATTCCACATGGAATTGTGTGAAACTATGGCAACAGAGCATGTATTAACTGCTTTTCAAAGGTTTGCGAGCAAGTGCAGAATACCCAAACTGGTGAGATCTGACAATGCTGCGCAATTCAAAGCTGCCAAAAACTTGGTCTTACCTGACATAGAAAGTCTCCAGTCCAACTTGAACATTGAAAAATGGGAGTTCTCTCCAGTTTACAGACCCCCGAGAACAATGGATTGGCTGAACGGATGGTAGGACTAGCAAAGGCAAGACTGCCATGTCTGGAATTCACATAATTCACTTTGGACAGCCTCCTCACGAGCATTAACATGATCACTGACCTGATAAACACTTGTCCAATTGAATACTCAAATACAAGCAAAGTAGAAGGCATACTTTGCATCAATGACATAATCAAATGCAGCATTAACTTTGACGAAAGTCAGCTTCACATCAAAGCCGAGAACAAATTCTCACAGCTCTACTTGACAGTTCGAGCTTTAATTGACAATTTCTGGCAACAATGGACCACGGCCATCCTTGACGAGCTGAAAAAATTCCCTAAATGGACACAATTCAGAGACAATCCAAAACTGGGCGAAATTTGCATCTTAATGCCAACATCCACCAGCAAAAAGATTGAAAAAATCCACGAAACGAATGGAAATAGGGACGCATCAACTCGCTCATCAAAGACTCAGACAAAGTCATTAGAAAATGCAAAGTCCTCATCGCCTCAGATCAAACTAAAACTGAAAAATACAAAATAAAACCTGCTAAGAGAGAAATATACTCAATTAGACAAATAATTCTGCTTAATATCCTCAGTGGCTCCTGGAACCGCGATACAAAATGGCCTAGTCTCTGCGAATCTCTAAATATAACTAGTTGCTTTATTTGAAGAACCAAGCATATTTATAGACTCAAACAGGAAAGTGTAATGATAAAGGCAGCTTAACAGTGGAAGGGTTGCTATGCAGAATCGAAGGTTGCAAGGAAGTAGGAAGACGCCTTGATCATCTTTAGAGTGTGCAAATCAATGGGGTGGTACGTCGCATTGCCAATGCTGGTGATTAATTGATGGATTTGGCTGTTGTCCGCTTCCAATCTTTGTGCCCAGTGATCAATTTTTCCCGTATAGACTCGTTGAGGTACCATTGTCGTAAAGTCGGTAATCGGGAAGAGAACAAAGTTAGTTCAATCGACAAAACATTTATCGGGTGCTTGGACTTTGGAGGAGCGGGTAAAGCCTTGATGTCAACGGATCCGTCTTGACATGTGACTCTCAAGTTGTTGTCATTTGCCGTGTACACCTTGTCCTTGGATTGGTCTGCCAGTGGTAGTAATTAAGGGTACCAGTACTTTGATCTAAAAAGGGGGTCCGTTTTAAAATCTACATGTTAATGCCTACTAGCGTCTGTTTTATGATCTACTGGCGTCTTTTTAAGGTCTATGTTGTTGTTTTTGGTAACATTTTTACCTGAGTACTTTGATCTACACACCTGTGTGTTTCGATCTACGGAATATCTGAGTCAGATGCTCATTCAACAGCTGCAAATTCTTGCATTTATCAATGCAATGGGTACCTATACACATAAAATCCTTGAGAGGGGCCTCAATTGAGAGGCGAGGCCTCTTAGCAAAGTCTCCCATAATGCTACAAAAAGTGAAATTATGATTTTTTCAATTTTTCCAAACTTTTGTGAATGTCTTACCTATTCAACAGTCAACAGGTGAACAAAAAGTGAGACAAGTATCTGATACCAAAATCAGGTTTTGGTAAGCTAAAGTCCAATATGAGAACGCCCTACTAAAACGAAACGAATCCTAAAACTAGCATTTTGCTCTAAGAGTCATTTAAACGGATGTACTGTAAAAAGTCAGCGATGTGAAATGTCCAGATAAAAAAGTCCGGATGCAAAAAGTCCAAATACTAAAAGTCCGCTCATTTAAAGACCAGATATCAAAAGTCCTTTTATGTGAACAAAGGATGTCATAAGTCCCAATTTTTACAAGAATAAAAATAGAGAGGGCTCTTGCAATGATAAGTCTAAAGATCTCCATCGCCAAATGGCAAGACCAGAAAGAGTCAATTTGTAATTTCTCTTAATTACTAATTTCTCAGCAAGCGCGTGCGCGCATTCCTATGTAGTATGGGGAATATCTATTTATATATGTAAACAATTTATTTCTTTGACAATATCATGGTATCACAGTGTTCCTGGTAAGGTTTTAACCTAAACTTTCTTGACCAACTTTCACTCTCATTTTGTAAGGAAGAGAAAAAATGCGCTTTATTTACCCCCTCTGAAATTGGAAAATGAACATAATATATTTTATACAAAATATTGAATTTGGACTTAATTCTTAAGTTACACTGTACTTATAATATTACGATCATTTGGAAGATGAGAAAAGGTTGTTATTTAGCATAGTGCAGTTACTTCGAAACCATGGCAGATATCAAAAACTTTTTTACCGGCAATTATGATAGAATTTTATTAGCCAACTTTTACTTTTTCTTAATCAAATTAGTTAATATTAGTAAACAAACAGTGGCCAATCTAAGATTACTTTGACCCATCCATTCACCTTTCTGGTCTTGATGTAAGTCAATTAATGGAGATCTTTAGATAAGTCAAACATTACTCAATAAAAGCAGTGTCCGTAATTTTGTTTCATACATGAAATACATGCCTTAATATTTTATCAAACAATTATTGATATTTGTAAAAAGAATAGTCTTTGCAGAGCGTAATTTTTTACATCAGGACTTTTTACATTTGGACTTCATATATCAGGACTTTTTACATGAGGATTTTATATATCAGGACTTTTGACATTGCGGACTTTTTACAGTATTCCCCTTAAAACAGACGCCAATAGATATTAAAACTCAGGTATAAAATGGTCTCCAGCCACTCCGCGCTAGATCTTAAAAATGACGCCGTAGATCGTAAAACGTAAACAACATGTAGTCCTTAAAACGTAGATCAAAGTACGGTTTCCCGTACATAATCCCCGGGATACTTGGTCACTTCTAATTTACATAAGTTGAACGCTTTTTCATAGTCATTTGCAAATAGGGCCATTAAACAGTTGGGCATGGTTGCCTTGTAAAGAAAAGTGATGGAGGGGCACAAATAGTAATTATGGACATGGTGACATAAAGTTACATCTAGATTGCTTAATACAAAATAAGTCATGCTTTTGGGGTTAAAGGCTAGAACATCGTTTTCAGGCTTAATTTGGTAAAACTGCATTACGCCATTTGCATCAGGGAGTTGAAAAGGGAAGCTAGAATACTTCCACAAATCTAACAACATTTCAGAATTTGTAACTGGGACATGAGTCATAATTATAAATCCATATTCAGTGAATAATATACTAGATTCAAGCTGGAACAATTGTTGGGGGTCATCTATCAGAACATTTAAGTTGTGAGTTGCAGCCATTGCATGAGCATTTGCTAAAGCTTCAGCAGCCTCTTCATACGATAACAAGCCAAATGAGTCTGTGGGTTCTAGCTTGTTGTACTGCTGACACATAAACATCAATTTTCTGGTTGAGGGAGGAAATAACATGCTGAGTATATATTGCCAAAATGCTCGCTTCAATTGCTAGTGCGTTTCTAGAGACCATGGATTCCACTTTGTCTAATACCTTAGTAATCCGTTTAATGTTGTGACTATTTGTGCGGATATTGTTGTCAAGTCCCTCGATAAGATGGATCATCTTTTGCTGTCTGAATCTCAAATCTTCTATACCATTTGCCAATGCTTGTAGTTTTCCATTTTCAAATAATCCAAAAAGTGTGGCTCCTCCAACCATACCAGCAAGGCCTGCTAACAGAATTCCAATGAATCGTTTCTCTCTGGTGGCTATTGGGTTGGTGCCAGTTTTCTTCAAGTAGTAGTTGGTCACATCCATGTACTTTGACTCAAGCTGAGTGTACTCTTCCATAGTTGCACCTGCCAAATGTGTTAGGTCCGCATTGGTTGGGTGTGCTGCGCTTGCTCGCTGTAGTATGGAAGCCAGTCTTTTTGCCCCAAGTATATACGTAGCCAAGTCCGTGATATTTACAGGTGTCAGTATGTGGGCGTAGTTCAGTGACAAGACAGCTGTTCCCAAATGGTGAAAGCCGTATTGGGCTCCGGCAGTGTCGTCCGTCACAATGTTATCATCCGTAAGGCACTGCATGTAAAACAGATTTAGTGCGCAGTAAAATGTTATTAACCTGATCCAATTTAGTGGAGACATCTTCCTGTTACTTCTTCTTCTTAGTATAAGGCTTATAGGCAGGGTCTCTTGTTGGCCTTTGCTGCTGCTCTCCTTGTAACTTGGGTTCCCGTGGAACTGCTGGCAGGCTTAGGATTCTGCTTTGTTGGTTCTGGTCGGTCAGGGTTTGGATATATAGGGGCTGCTAGGTCTCCTAGTGTGAAATCCTTAAAAGGTGATAACAAGTCTCTAACTTTGCCGCTTAGAGAGGTTGGCTTTGGCTACAGAGTTGGGCTAGGTGGGCTTTGTGGTTCCACCTTGATGGGGGTTTGATCTGTAATAGACTGAGGCTGCTGTTCCTCTGACTCCTTTTTATAAGGGATCGGTAAAGGAGTTGGGTCTTGGGGATTTAAGATGTGAATGTCATCAGGCAAAACTGTAATATAACCTGAATTCCCCTCCCCATGTTTGCCGGGACACAGTGGATTTGCAGATGCTGCATTGTCATTTTTGCAAACTTGGCAACTTGCATTTTTACTTAACTCACTGTTCTTTGTTGTCTCTGGCTCCTTGTGCAATTCTGTTGCCAAGTAAGGCCGCAGTCTGTTCACATGCACGAATCGGGTTTTCTTTGTAAGATAATTCTGGATAAGTGCATTCGTGTCGTCTCTCATGGTCAAAATTAAGTGCGGTCCTGTCCATTCACTTGAGATTTTTGGGTTGATTTTTCTTAGTTCTGGTTGGTGTAGCCATACTTGCATTCCTTCTGTAAAAACCAAGTTAGGCCTATTTTTGTTGTACTGTGCTGAGTAGTCAATTTTATAGCTTAGATTAGACTCCCTGGCTGCTTTTCTTGCCAACATTAGCCGTCGTTTTATCTCTGATGCATAGTCATCACCATAATAGATTCAATCTGGCAGATTTGGGTCCATCAAATTTGATCTGGGGTGTACTCCAAACATAAGATAGTAAGGTGAGTACCGAGTAGCTTTAGACACACCACTATTGTAGGTTAATTGCATGGCTGGTAACATCGCTTCCCATTCCAGTGTATTGGAGTCAATCATTTTCTTGAGATAAGTGGCAATGTGCTTGTTGATAACTTCCGCTGCACTGTTACATGCTGGGTGGTACGCCGATGTTTGCCTCTTATCAATTTCCATGTATTCGTATAGGGCCTTGCTCAAGTTTGACGTGAATTCCTTTCCTTGGTCTGTTACAAATACAAAAGGGGGTCCAAATCTACAGATCCAGTGATTGAACAGTGCGTGGGCCACAGTCTCTGGAGTTTTGTCCGGGAGTGCCACAAATTCAGCAAATTTGGTGAATGCATCTGTAATCACTAAAATAAACTTTTTGTTTGCCTCACTTGTATGTAGTGGACCCATCCAATCCGCATGAACCCGCTCAAATGGTCCTCGAGGTTGTGCATGTGGTTGCAAGTGGGCATTGGGTTTGAAGGGCCGGGGTTTATTTTTGTCACATTTCCAGCATTGGGATATGTAATCCTCAACATCCTTTTGCATTCTAGGCCAGTAAAATTCTTCTTTAAGTCTTTCCAAGGTTTTGTATATTGCCTTGTGACCCACAGCAGCATGGGCAGACGCCACCAAATCAGCATGTGTGATGGCGGGCGCCAATATTACCTTTTTTCCTAGGGGTCCATCTTTGTAAAATAATATTCCATCCAATAGTTCGCAGTGTGATCCAATTTTCTCAGCTAGTTTTCTTAAATCCATGGACATTGTCTTCATGTCTTCTTTTCGTAACCATTTGATAATTGCATTGCATAAGCCATCATCTTTTTGCAGTTCAAACAAATCCATATTGTCTTCTTTTGCCTCATGTGCGTAAACTTCTTCACTTTTGAGGCCTTTGCTCTTTTCCATGAGCTCTGGTACATTTCGGGAGAAATAATCTGCTAGGTTAGCCTTACCTGGCCAGTGACGTACCACAAAGTCGTATTGACGCATTTGATATTGAAGCCTGTTCAGTGTCCTGGTGTGTTGTTTTCCCAAATTTTACAGTGGCTTGTGATCCATGTAAAATCCTATTACTATTAGCTGCTCCCCAACATTTCAAGCATTGGCTATAATTGAATTTATGAGAGTTTTTTAGGCTTGTTTTTTGCAAAATATGCCTTAAATTTTGCGGTTCGCTTTATTGCAGATAGCGAGCGTGAGCTCATCAAAGCTGACCCAGCGGTCTAGCCTTCAACATGCGCCTGTTGCCATTGCGTCTTGCGAACATTCCGCGCCAGCTCATTTGGCCATGTTTTTTTCAGCGCTCGCTAGTAGTGATGGAACGAGCCGGAAATTTTCAGCTTGATCAAGCTTCAAGCTTTTAGAAATGTGTTCGAGTGATCCCAAGCTTTTGAAAATAGTTATCAAGCTTTTTCACACTCAAAATTTAACATTTCAAGCTTTTCACTTTTTTAGTACTTAAAGATAAAAAATGGCAATTAGTCACCAGATTTGACCAAAATACACACAAAACGTAAAAAATGACAGAAATAGCTTTAACTTTGATTAAGTAATATGTTCCCTGAAGTATTTGTTAATTTTAAAATCAGCCCTTTTTTCTTTTGATTAAAATGGATTAAGTCTTGAAATTTTTTGGTGTCAAGCTTTTTCAAGCTTTTCATTTTGGGCTTCAAGCTTTTCATAATTTGCTTATGTAGCTCAAGCTGAGTTTTAGTTTCAAGCTTTCAAGCCAAGCTGAAACTCGTTCCATCACTATTTGCTAGTCGCCAGTTTAGTATTATAGCTATTTCGCCCAGCTGTTTATGTAATCCAATTGATGGCTCAGTGGTAGAGCGTCGGCACACTACCCGGGTGACCGGGGTTCGATCCTAACTACCTCCTTCCTTTTTTTCTTTGATATTCAAATAAAATAGATGGCGCAAGGATCAAGTGAGGTATAATGATCATTATTCACTTGTAGATGCATAATGTTTATTATCCTCCTCTGGATCAAACAGCAATGAAAAATCATAGAAATTGTATGGTCGGAGCTTATGTACTGCTCAGTCATCTCAGCTAATAGTAATATTTTTGTACCAGCTAGATAAGTGGAGTAATAATTGATGGCCCAAGTGGCTGCCAGTAATTCCAGTAAGTAAGGTGTGTAATTTGCTTCATGCTTTAGCAGGCTTCTTGAAGCATAGCGATGGCTGTAGGCTTTCCATTTTGGTATTGCATTAGAACTGCTCCCAATCCTCCATTGTTTAACCCCATGTTGCCTTGGGCTGCGTCAACAAACAGATGGTAAGGGAGTTTTGGATTAGGATACCCTAGAACTGGTTGGTCACACAAGGCTTTCACTAATGAGTTGAAAGCTTGAAGAGCTTCAGAAGGTAAGGTTCCTCTTGTCCATTCCAAATTTTTGCAAGCTAGAGCAGTCAATGGTTTAGCCAATTGGCTGAAATGCGGAATACAGCTGCGGAAGAAATTACACATACCAAGGAAAGCCCTGATGTCCTTCACCGTTTGAGGTGGTTTTGCATTCTTAATCGCCGCCAGTTTTCTTTTGTTTGGCCCATATCCATCAGGACCAAGCTCAAAACCTAGATACGTACATTTTGGCATACCAAACCCACATTTTGATAGGTTGAGCTTGAGATTTGCTTGGCGTAGTCTTTTGAAACACTCCCTTAGTCCTTGTAGCATGTCTTTATGATCCGTTGCTTTCACCAGGATATCATCGAGGTATAGTAGCACTCTAGTTGGTGTAAGTCCATCAAAAATTCTGTTCATCATCTTCTGAAAGCTGAGTGGCATTGCAGAAAGCCCAAAAGGTGCTCTTTTGAATTGGTAGTGCCCCAAGCCTGGCACATTAAAAGCTGTCACTGGTCTAGACTCGGGTGCCATTTCCATTTGGTGAAATCCCCACCTAAGGTCTTATTGTGAAAACAACTTAGTACCTGACCTGCCTATGTCATCGAGGCATTCATTGATGAGAGGAAGACGGTAATTGGAAGGTTTGGTGACTGCGTTGATTTGTCTATAATCCACCACTGGATGATAACCTGTAGATCCGTCTCCTAGTTTCTTTGGGACACAAAAAATGGGCGATGAATATTCGCTGGTACTTTTCTCAATTACTCCGACTTTTAACCACTGTTTGACACTGTCCTGAATAGTTTCCAAATGGGCTTGGGGAATAGGAAATTGCTTCTGATAAACTTTTAGCAGCTCGATATGGTGCTTGCCAAAGGTACTTCTTCCCAAGTCGTATTCTGACATGGAGATAACATCAGCATTCTTCAAAAGTAACTTGACATAGGCTTTTCGTTCGTCCTCATCGCAAATATTTCTCAAACATTTTGAGTCTTCTATGAGTTGTAAAAGTGTCTTTTCCTCATAGGCTAACGGTGCCACCTTTTGTTGTGGTCTTACCTTTACGCTGGAATCCCCATTTTGTCCTCCAGGTCTTATACCTAGTGTGCCTGGGATTGCATTCAGTTTTTGCTGTGCCTTTGCACTCAGCAACTCGCAGACTTCCATAAGGTTGTCGCAGGGGAACACTTCGCCAATTATAGTACCTTTCTTTAATTGTACTAGTTCCAGACAGTAGTTTACCACATTGATCCAAGTTGTTCCATCCTCACCAGGTGTCACTACAAAGTCATTATTACAGATGGTTTCTGTTGGTATTCGGAGGGCCACTCCCACGTCCTTTTTATAGTAGTAAAGGGGTGCCTTAATCGATGTCATTGACGCAGAACTCTGAGGTACATAGAGATCATGCATGAGGCACACTTGTTGAGGCTCTGAAATGAACACTTTATCAGTCACTGCATCATAAGCCAATTTGTGAGTAGCGGCTTTTAGGGGTTTGGAAGCCGCCTACAAGTTTTTAATAATAAGATTCCCCTTGATTCTGATCATAATCCAAAGCCAAGATTTGCTTTTGCTGAGCTTCTCTGGACCATTTGCTCCATTGAGCAGGTTGATTCAATCCTTGTTGATTGTCCCTTGTCTTTTGTCTGCACTCAGAGGAGATGTGGTTAGGCTTGTTGCAGTAGTAGCAGACAACACTGGTGTTCTGTCTAGTTCCTCCACGGCCTCGACCACGTGCTCCTCCACCATGGCCACGAAATCCTCCTCCAGATGACCTCAATCCTTTAATAAGGTTCACCAATTCGTCCATCTTGTCCAATTTCTCATCCTTGTTGCCTGGATAGAGTGGATTTCTGGTGAGGGAACTTTAGGTTTTACCTTTTTGTCGACAGCTTCGTTGGCCTTCTCTGCACTGATTGCGCTATGGACCAATTCGTCAAGGTTCTTTGGGTCTCGTGCGATGACAGCTTGTTTGATGTTGTCCCTCAATCCTTGGAGAAATTGTGTTCTGGAGTGTCCACTAGTAAACTGCAGTTTCATGGATGTTGTTGATGTTTTGGATAAAACGTCCAACTTCTGTGTTGACCAAGGAGCTGCTGACGATGGGCACTTTTGGCAGGGCGGGCAGGCCGGTTGTTAGGTTTTTGCTACCTGTAACACACCTGTCATAGAATCTTTTTACCTTCTCATCTGCCTTTTGAGTCAGATCTTGGATGATTGCTGCCAATTGGTACCATACACCAGCCGACCCTCGTAGAGCCATGCCGGCATATTGGGCTGTCAGCTGGGAATTCCATTTTCCTATTTTCTTACAGATGTTGATGCGTTGAGTCCACCCTCTGGCACCGAGTTGATCAATTTCAGGGTCACCGTTACAATTAGGGATGTCAATCCCTTTTATGCTCCTTCTCTCAATTGCAGTAGGGGTAGTCGTCGGGGAATCATTCGTGGCCATTTTGGAACTAGTTATTTAATTTCTGTTTGTGGTTCAAATACTTATGTATATTCCCTCCCAAGGAAAGTGAGGTGTGGAAGTTCGTGTAAAACCGCTGCCACCAAATAGTGGCTCCTGGAACCGCGATACAAAATGGCCTAGTCTCTGCGAATCTCTGAATATAACTAGTTGCTTTATTTGAAGGACCAAGCATATTTATAGACTCAAACAGGGAAGTGTAATGATAAAGGAGCTTTACGGTGGAAGGGTTGCTATGCAGAATTGAAGGTTGCAAGGAAGTAGGAAGACGCAATGTGCAAGTCCATTTTGCACATTATCCTCTAAACGGGGGGAACTTTGAATCAAGCGACCTCGAGAATTCAAAACAAAAACAAAAGACTCAAAACAAACTATGAAGCTAAAGTTTCAAACGAGTCTATGTGACGTCACAAATTATCGCAAAACTCAAGAATTGCGGGGAAAGCTCAACAGCGAATTGCGCAGTGATCACCCGTAGCAAAAGAATTCTCACTTTTGCTCCTCAGCAATCATAACAAAGGTCAAAAAGACTAATATGATTAACGAAGTTATTCAAGCAAAAGACAAGTACAAAAAGCTGACATAGCATGTAAAGATGAGATGCATGTAAGGTTGAGAACTCTCAATCACGGGGAGGCATATAAAGCCCACGAGGCACCCACCCCGATCACTTCATGTATGAACTTTCTCGGGTAAACCCATCTTTAAAAGACTCAAAATGACTCACCAACTCAACGCGGTCAAAAGACCAGCTTTTGAACACAAGTTCAATAAGCCAACATTCTTCAGTAAATTGAAGAAAAAGGGGGTTGGCATCGCCGAAGTCCTGCTTAACCTGAAGGATCAAATCCTCGGCTCCAAGTCCCAGGAGGGGCATATAAAGAAGGTCCCCATCAAACACCTGAAAAAGAGGTTAGACTGGTCAACCTGGATAGCCTTAGGCTCCTCCACCTCAGCAGAGGAGAGGTATATGAAGCAATTCACGGATATCGGGATTTGGCTTTCGCTTTTGAATCGGCATTGTATGACGGCAATCTCCCCTCCCCTTATTTGACTTACAAAGCTCTGCAAACAGATGAGACTCGTCGCTTGGCTCGCTGTAACCATCTAGAGCTCCAAAGGGAGGTAAATGGCATCGATGATATTGTGAGGCTTGAAAGCGAAGGTATAAACACCGCTCCAATGCCAGCTCCTTGAAATGATCGCAAACGATCTCACAGGAGCTTGGCTTCGTCTAGGACTAGAGGTGATGAGATGACTGCGAACTTTCCTCTCCAGTAACATTAAGGGACCCCAGGACGGATCCAAAAGTGTTGAGCACTATAACTAGTGACAAACTTATTTTGGTCTCCGTCAGCGCCCTAAGCAGGGTTGTGGATCGAAATCCACACATAGCCATGGATGACTTCTTCCGTCATAATAATGACTTCATTAGACCGGATCGTAAATAAGAGCTGCACAAATGCAAGACTGACTTTGTTGACTACCTTAGAAGGAGCCCCGGCATCCGGACCCCGTCCTCGTCATTGGCATCAGCATCGTCATCGGCTGCATCTATGGCAGCTTCAGACGAGTCATATCTGCCCAACAATATCACTTAAAAGTTTGGTTCTTGATAGCAACTTTATACCAAAATGGATGGCAACATGAACACAAGCTCTCCCAATCATTCAGACGATGACAATCGCCAGAGACGTTGGAAACTTGTATACAAAGAACTTGAAGCGGACTTGCAAGGCATTCAAGCTCAATATGACGAATGGCACAAAATCATGCCAGACGTCATGAAAAGATATATCAAGCCTTATATGAAAAAGCTCAAAGAGCTCAGGCCAAAGATCTCCCACCTCCACAAGGAAGTTGAAGCTTTCGAGGAAGACACGGACTTCATTGATGGAGAGGATGGTGAGGCCAGAGACGAGGCTTTCATTGTCTGAAGAGAAAAAATGGAAATGATCCTCATAAGGAAACGAGGCTGGTTTGCATGATTCTGCAGATACCTCACTGAATTCGAACGAGAGAACCCCGATGCATCAAAAATATCGGCCAACAAGTCCTCATATGTAATGCCTTTCCCAGAGGATTTGAACCTTTCCAAAATTTCAAAAACGAGCGTGAATACATGCCAAAACTTACTTGAAAAACGAGAAATTCTACGCTCAGACGAGCAAGAAGACAAAAGTGACAGAAACAAGGAAGTCTCCAAAAACAGCGAACCAGACTGGAATGCCCCAGAAAACAGCTTCAGACAAGTCATATCGGCCCAGCAGTAGCGGTGAGACATCCATGTCTTCATCCACCACCTCTTTGGAGCCAGGCTCAGAGCCCTCCATGACCTCGGGTTCTACCACGTCTGTCACAGACGTCGACCTTGACTTGGCGCTTCAGATCTGGAAGAGATGAAGTAGAAAATACTTCCGTTTGCCCACGTGATGCTAAAATCAGACTCACCCCTGTTAACAGCCACCACCTCGGCCTCAACTCTGGCCTCAACCTCAAATGAACCTCACACCGTCCACCTCATTGATTTGGACTCAGTGGCGACGGCGCCAAAAATAGTACAAACGGAAGCCAAAGAAGAAATTGCGCCGCCGGCGGATCTAAAGCCGAACCAGGTCACGCAACCCCTGCAATTGTAAGACGCCCACCAACCCCAATTCCAGCTCCATCAGGGGCTTTGGCGGTCCCGTTCCCAGTGGGAGATGTGGAATACCTTCTGAAGCAAGAAGACGGCAAAGTGGATGACCTTGACTATGAGATGGACGAGATGATTTTACGGGAAAATGATTAATAAATGTAAGGCCCTTTCATTTAGCGGAGAATGTTTGAATTTTCCTGCTTCCCTCCCCATCATCTCATTAGTCATCTAGTAAATAAACAAAGGCAGTTACGTTCCACCGTTCACCCTAACCAGTTGTTCATCAAGATATTTATTCTCCAGTTTCATACTTAAAAGTATTACTTCGTAAAGTCATCGGCAATTTTGTCCAAGGACTTAGTATCCAGGTAGCAAATGCTTACAATGATGAACAACTTTTGCTTATGTCACTAGTGTATCTTACCATCTTGAAAATCCAAGGCCAACCACTGAAGGTGTCCACAACTATTAAATAGTCTGCCCCTTCATGATGACCCAAATCCATTGCAATACTCTGCATTGGGGCCGTTGGTACCATGTTCTCGCCTTCTTCATCATGCGGTAAAGAGGCCATGTACTTTTGGCACATTTCGCACTCTTCTACTGATTGTCTGATATCCTTGGTCATACCACTCCAATAGTAGAATTGTCTGGCCGTAGCCAGGCTCTTCGTTTGCCCAGGATGCGCAATATGAAGAGTCCTCAAGATGAATGGACGTGCTTCCTTTGGTACGAAGACACGTTTCCCATCAATGACAACCATTCCATCTTGGACTGAAAGCTGCCCCCAAAGGTTTTGGGGCACCAGCTTTAATGCATGAATGGCCACACCCTTCTTCTTATGATGATGAAGGTCTTCCTGGATGGCCTCAATTAGATCCTGATACTCCTTGTCAGCTCTTGCTGCATCATGGATTTCTTGGAATGCAGGATCTTCTTGTGCTGAGACAGAGAGGGCTGAGATTACGCTGATCTTTGAGTTCTTCAAAGTTTCTGTTTCTTCAGCGTCTGGGTGGTCATCTGAGAAGTTAATGGGATGTCTTGACAAGGCATCTGCAATGAAGTTTAACTTCCCCTCAAGGTAGACCAAATCGAAGTTGAATGGTAGTAGCCTCTCTCTAAGCCTCAAGAGTCTGGAGTTAGTGATCTCTGCCATGTCCTTGTTCATAATACCAAGTAAAGGCTTGTGGTCAGTCTTCACCAAAATTTTTGGGCAGCCATGCAGAAAATGCGAGCTCTTCTCACATCCATAGACTATTCCCAGCAACTCCAGCTCAATAGTTGCATAATTCTTCTCAGCAGCGGAGTTGACCTTGGACCCACAGGTAATCAGGTAGCTCCTGTCCGAGTCTTTTGGGTCATACTAAGTTAGAATGTAGCCGATGCCATATAACCTGCTGGCATCCGTTGTCAACACTGTGGTCTTGTTGACATCAAAATGCTTCACCAACAAAGGTCCGGTCAGGATCTTCTTCAGCTGGTTGAAGTCTTCTTCGTGTCTTGGTAACCACTGAAACTGAACTTTGGCCTTGGTTAGCTCCCTCAATGAAGCTGACATGTGGGCCAAATCAGGCAAGAAACTTCCTAAAGTTTGAGCCAATCCCAAAAAGCTTCGCACATCCGACTGGTTGGCTGGCCTTGGGTACTCCCTGATTGCTTTCAAGTTGTCATCGTGTGGTTCTACACCATTCTTGCTGACCATGAATCCAGCAAACTTGACACGTTCACCCATGTGCAGCTTTTTGGGTGATAAGCTGACACCATAGGTTTTGCAGTTGCTGAGGAGGACATCCAGATTGTGCAGGGCTTCCTGCTCTGTTTCTCCCCAGATGAGGACATCATCGACCAATTTGACTCCCTTTCCGTTCAGGCCAGTCATGATCATGTCACTCCTGCAGCACCACTCATCGCTGGAAGATGTGAGCCCCATGGGAGCTCTCACATAACGGAATCTTCCCTGTGGTAGCAAAAATGTAGTCAAGTAGGATGACTTTTCTTCCAACTTGATCTGGTGGTATCCCTGCGCACAGTCTCCGACCACAAACCACTGAGCCTTTGCAGGGATGCTCTTCAACAAATGGAATGCAGACGTAAAGGGGTGGGTTGGTCTCTTCACGTACTTGTTCAGCTGAACAAAATCCGTAACCAACCTGACTGATTTGCCATCAGACTTGATGACAAAGAAGCCTCTAGAGGTCCAGTCTGTCATCTCCCCTGGCTTCAGCTTCTTGACAATGTCGGCATCCTCCAAATCCTTAATGCACTTATCCGCCGCTGCTTTGAGATGCACCGGTATGGCATTGGTTGAAGAGATCCTCATAGGTTTTATGTCCCCATCCACTAGGTGGATCTTCATGGGTTCACCCTTCATAAACCTGGTTTTGTCAAGCTTGTCTGCAAAGACTTCTGCATATTTGAGCTTCAAGCTCTCCAGAGTCATATCCATTGTGGTTGCTGCGATTGCCGTGGAGTTAATGTTTAGGCCAACCACGCCTAATATCTCCAGAGTCTGCCAATCGACAATCACCTCTTCTTCGTCACCAAGTGAAGCGACCACTGCATTGGTTACTACAACCACTTTCATGCCACGTGATATTGCAATCTCACATGTTCTGCTCGTCTTCACTTCGGTGCCATCAACGCTCCTGACGGTCTCCGGATTGGGATATATTGGCATCCCCATCTCCGCTGCAACTTTCTCATCAACCACAGTAATGGTTGCTCCAGTATCTGGCAGGCAATACGTAGAGAAAGCAGACCCTACCTCAGGGCAAAATAATAGCTTGGCCTTGGGAGTTGGCCTTGATGACGTGACCCTGGTAGCATTGGGTAGGCATGAGGGCCGCAGCCCGCTCACTGCCTTGGAGATCTTCTGCTGCATCTCCTTCTTTTTTCTGCTCTTGGTCTTCGCCATCTTGATAACCCCTGCCCCTCCGTCATCTTCCTCCATCCTCTTGATGCGACTCTGAAAAATGAACGGCAGAGAGTATCTATCTTTTGATTTTTTCATAATGCGTATTGCCTCATTGCAAGCAATAGCGTTTTTACACTCCAACGTGCTAGAAAAATCAAAACTCAAAGGCAACTTAACTGTGAATTTTTTAATGGCTTTCGTCGGGTTCCCATTCGGCTTCTTCTCGCCACCCTCGCCCTTGCCTTTCTTCTTGAAGCATTTGTCCGCCCCATGACCCTTCTTCTTGCAAAATTGACAGGTTGGTGCCTTCGGACAATTTGGTCGGAGGTGCTCTTTACTTCCGCATTCAAAGCAACCTCCATGCTTCTTCTTCTGGCTTGAACCTGCGGCCTCAGCCCCAGCATTCGAGCCCATGGCCTTTTTCTTGCGATAAGCAGTAGGCCCAGCCTTCTTCACGGTAGGGTTCTCGTAACCCTCTTCGGTGGCTGTATTAACATCATACATATTGCCAGCCGATTTGAGCTCATCCATCGTTGCTTTGCCGCCAGCTAAGTTGTCGGCCTTGATAAGCTCTTTCCGTAAGGCTTTATTAGCTAGAGAGCTCATATAGAGGTACTTCATTACCGTCTCTATGTCCATGCTCTCGAACTCGGCTGCTTTGCATTTCAGCTCAAATGCAGCCCAACTCGTTCCATGCAGCTCGCTTGGGTTTGTACTTTTGTGACGAAAGCACTCCAGTCTTCTCTTAGACAATGGAAACGCCAGCTGGAACTCGTTTACTACGATCCTCTCCATTGAAAGGATCCAAGGAGTGCCCACATTTTCATCTTGTATGAAAAGGGGCGATTCCGCACTCAACTTTGCTGAAATCTTGGCTGATAGATTGGCATCAAATAATACCAGACTGTAAGTGTGCTGGGCATCGATGGACTTCTTCTGGATCTCCGACTCTTGAACGTAGGTCTTCCAAGTCCTCAAAAAAACCTGCAGCTCAATGGCTGTAGCACCAGTCTTCAGCGTTTTCGGCTTCAAATTTGCATCCGGCTTGACAATTTTTCTGTCCTCTGATGCCGGTGCATTTGATGCCGATATGGCAGTTGGGTTGGCCTTTTCGTACCGGCCTGTGATTGCCAGTGCTTTCAATTCCAGGGCATCCTTTCTCTCGAACATCTCCTTGACCTTGTCAGCTTGAGTGACTCGGGTCTCGTCCGGCAGGTTATTTAAAATCTGCATGATGCTATTCTCCTGGTCGACCAACTTTTGTTTCAGCTTCTGGAGCTCTTTTGCTTCTGAAACTGAAATGTCCTTCTGCCTTTCCAGGGCCTCGCATAGCTTCTCTCCGGCATTCATGTGCCTGGACAGCCAACTCTTGTGTCCATTGAGACTATGTATTTGTTTGGTGAGGTCCTCGAGTGCTCTTGCACCTCTGGCTTCGGAAAGCTTTCCGATTGCCAATTGCAAGTCAGTTGGAATCTCCTTCTCGGTCATCGCTAAATTTGCTCTGACCGCACTTGTGTCAAATGTGTCCTCGTCACTATTTGTGGCTGCCAAAAGCGTATCTTCGGGGCCCTCCGCTTCTTCTTTGGCTTCTTCTAAGGCTTTCACTTGCCTTTGAAGTGCTGCAAATACGTTCTGATCTGCAGTATGCCACTCTTCTTCGCCAGCACTTTTAATTGAGTCCTGGCTCATGGACACTTTTGTTGACACTTTTTTGTTGTGATGCTGCCAAGGGTGGCGGAACTTTCACAATTCCACTCACGAAACCTTCTCCGGCTGCCTCTCACACTTTGTTGTCGTGATGCTGCCAAGGGTGGCGGAAATTTTCCACTCACTAACCTTCTTCGGCTGCTTCTCAAACCTTCCCTCTTCTAGGAAAGGGCCTCTTATGCAAAGAGACTGAGAACTGACGCCATGGTTGGTCCCGACCTCGTGGGTGACATTTAAGGCACTACTACTCGAGCTACGTCGGTTGGATCCCTGGTCTTGTACCAGGAAACCGTGAGCACTACTACGCCGAGATTTACCAGATCGAGGCGAACGTATCCACTTTGATACGAGATGAGTACAGAGTATAATACAGTGCAAGGTGAAGCAAAACACAAAGAAGTCAAGCATGCACAAGCGAGAAGGGAGTATCTACTATAGCTATAATACACGTGAGAGTCAATATAGGGAAGTATGCTTCAACATGATACAACATGAATATTGTTGAACATTGTTGAATGTTGTTGAATGTTGTTGAAAGTTGTTGAAAGTTGTTGAAAGTTGTTGAAAGTTGTTGAATACTGTTGAATGTTGTTGAATGTTGTTACATGTTGTTGAATGTTGTTGAGCATTGTTGAATGTTGTAGAATGCTGTTCAAAATTGTTGAACATTGTTGAAAATGGTTGAAAGCTGTTAAATGTTTCAAACATTGGTTTAATTCTGTTGAACTGTTTAACAGTGTTAACAATATTCAATCTAATCTAAGTTCATCAATGATGAACAGCATTTTACAACGTTAATCAACGTTCAACAACGTTCAACAACATTCAACAACATTCAACAACATTCAACAACATTCAACAATGCTTAACAACATTTAACAATTGTCAACAACAATCAATAATGTTTAGCATCATTCAACAACATTTAACAATTGTCAACAACAATCAATAATGTTTAGCATCATTCAACAACATTCAACAACATTCAACAACATTCAACAACGTTCAACAACGTTCAACAACATTCAACAACATTCAACAATGTTCAACAACGTTCAACAACAATCAACAACTTACAACAACTTACAACAACATTTAGCAACATTCAACAACATTCAACAACATTTAGCAACATTTTCAACTTGCTTTGTTAAGATTTGTTAGATAAATTTGAGTGTTGTTGACTGTTGTTGACTGTTGTTGACTGTTGTTGACTGTTGTTGACTGTTGTTGACTGTTGTTGACTGTTGTTGACTGTTGTTGACTGTTGTTGACTGTTGTTGACTGTTGTTGACTGTTGTTGACTGTTGTTGACTGTTGTTGACTGTTGTTGACTGTTGTTGACTGTTGTTGACTGTTGTTGACTGTTGTTGACTGTTGTTGACTGTTGTTGACTGTTGTTGACTGTTGTTGACTGTTGTTGACTGTTGTTGACTGTTGTTGACTGTTGTTGACTGTTGTTGACTGTTGTTGACTGTTGTTGACTGTTGTTGACTGTTGTTGACTGTTGTTGACTGTTGTTGACTGTTGTTGACTGTTGTTGACTGTTGTTGACTGTTGTTGACTGTTGTTGACTGTTGTTGACTGTTGTTGACTGTTGTTGACTGTTGTTGACTGTTGTTGACTGTTGTTGACTGTTGTTGACTGTTGTTGACTGTTGTTGACTGTTGTTGACTGTTGTTGACTGTTGTTGACTGTTGTTGACTGTTGTTGACTGTTGTTGACTGTTGTTGACTGTTGTTGACTGTTGTTGACTGTTGTTGACTGTTGTTGACTGTTGTTGACTGTTGTTGACTGTTGTTGACTGTTGTTGACTGTTGTTGACTGTTGTTGACTGTTGTTGACTGTTGTTGACTGTTGTTGACTGTTGTTGACTGTGCAGCACTTTTTGAGGTGTTGTTCTAGATGTCAGATCTCGTTGCCTTGCTCCTGGCTTATGCCATTGACATGCTAAGGGACTACAAGCTGGACCCCACCATCAGGCATCAGGGTCCTCAATGACCTGAAAGCTGCTCTGGCCTACCTCCATGGCCTGGAAGGTCAGGTCCAGTGGCTTGTTTTTACCAGCCTACTAGCACTGGGCTTGGCCTTCATAGACCGAACCATGGCCTTCAGGTCCATCAGAGGCCATAATGGTATGTCTGTGGACTTGGTCCGGGCCTCTGAGGCTGGCCTTGAGGAGGACTCTTCTTGTGGGGGCCTTCCTCTGGAACTTGTTGGTTTTTGGGGTTGAGGCCTGTCTGGGGGGTCTCACACTATACCTGGCGGCCTCCAGAAGGATGGAGGATGAGCTAGGGGTTCTCAAGAATGAGGTGGCGGCCTATTGGGCCCGTTTGGTGGGTGTCCTCGGGTTTGAGGCCCTTTGGTGGACCCTGGTTCCTCAGGTACATGGGTACCTCACCATGGCATTTCTGGTTTTTGCCACTTATTGGGCATTCTTTTGTAAGATTTTCTTTTCTTCATGGCCTTAATTTGTTTACCCTTCATTTTCTTATGCAGCATATTCGTTTCTTCTGGGTGGACCTTGTCCTTAAGGTACTGGCTGCCCTGATATACCCAATAACCTTGTGGGTTTTCTCTGTGGTCCTGATCCGCATCCCTCCCGATTCCGGATATGATCGGCCCCCAACAATGACTCGTTTGACCCGTGAGACGGAAATTCCTAGTTCCACTGCCCGAGTTCGGCCAAGCCGTATTTCTTGCCATACAGCCTGTGTCACTCCTTTAAACGACTTCGAGATCCAAGATGCTCATTTTGCCGCTACGATTTGCCTCCCTCCAGTGGTTCCTCCACAAATCCCACCGCTTGGAGACACTGCGACCTCATCTACGTCACGGCCCTTTCTGGCAGGCAGCTATGGCGTCCTCAGCCCATGCTGCCCAAACCTTCGAGAAACCCGGTTCCGCTGAGGACTCGGAGTAGGCACCTTATTCGCCCAAGGCCCTACTTGATTGACGATTCCTGGGCTCTATTAATTTTGTTTGTTTTGGTGGCTCATTTTAATTATTTAGCCAATAATAATAGTCCCTGTCGTCAAAGGTAAACAGCGCCCCCTATTGTGAAAATAGAGCTAGTATCAACGCAGCGGCGTAGCAATGGGAAATCACGTTTTTTGACTTTTTCTTGAAACCTATGCAGTATTTTCAAAAATGATGAAAATAAACTCACAAGTATTTTTATCAACAGCAATTTTAGTGAAAAAATCACCTTTTGTGTATGTCATATTGACCCAAGAACTCAATATCCATCGGAACTATGTTTGTGGCAAAGAGAAGATTCTCTGAAATCAGGAACATTTTGTAAATGTCTTCAAATGATAGCTCATATTTTGGTTTTATGTTACAATATCATCAGTTTTTGTATAAAGTTGTAGGAAAAGGTGCTGCATTCAGGGGCCTAAGATCAGCGGAGGAATTTTCTGAAATGCCGGAAATGAGCTCCCTCTATAGTTTCTTACGCTCAAATGCAAGGCTTATTGTTCATGTTCTCGGCTAGCCACATTTGTCATCTTAGCTTGGTTTGTTTACATTAGTATCAGTCAACTGTGGTTGTTTGATTTTTTTCATTGCTTGAATTCCTGAGCAGTGGAGGTTTGTTCATGTCTGCCTTTACATGGTGCTCAGGTGTTGTTTTTTGATGGGACGCTCGTGTCCACCTTTACATGGTTTTCATTATCGGTGCTGTTGCATGCGTTGTTGTAATCATTGTTGCGCGCGTGTTGTGGCGCGTGTGTTGTTGCGCGCTAGTGTTGTTGTGGCGCGCACTATGACTTTTCAGCTTTACTGGAGCTATCTCGCGTTGGTGGACGGCTTTGCGTGCTATCGACAGTTGGGTGCGGGCAATACGCTACGACTTTTTACAAAGCAGCTGGTGCCCTCTCACGTTGCTGGACTGCTACACGTGCTTACAAAAGATGGGTGCGGGCCGTACACTACGACCTTTGCAGTAAAGAGCCATCTCACGTCAGTGGACGGCTTTACCTGTTATTGAAAGCTAGGTGCGGGCCGGCTCGCATATCTGTAAGGGTGATGCTGATGGTGCGCCGTCCTTTGAAGTGGACGACTATACGTGTTATCGGCCGCTGGGAGCTTGCCGAATTTGAATGAACCGAGACATTTCAGCGTGGATTACTCAGGTGTATGGCTACACATATTATCGGCCACGGGGAGCGGGCCGAATTTGAACCTGTTTCTTGCATGTAGTTGCACCTAACCTACGTGATGTTTATAGCTAGGTGCGAGCCAGTCCATTATTGATTTTGCAAAATGACATGGTTGCATCTACTTCAATGCCAGCTTACTGCTAATTACTGCTGCTGCTGTTTCATCATGGGGCCTTCGCTCGCTCCGAGATAATGCTCTTACATGAATTCATATGACATTTTTAATTTTTTGTTGTTTCAATCTTAAGTTTTTCATTGACTGGTTGTAGCTTATATAGCGTACTGAGGGCGGGCCTACGCCGCCGTCTCACCCCCAAAGGCAAGAAAAGAAAGAGGGAAAAAAATTTCTTTCGTTGTAAGTGGTTTGATGCCTTCTCTTAGTTCGTATTCCCCATAATAGATGTGGGGGCGGGCCTTCGTTCGCCCTGAAAATCGCGTTTTTGCTCGTTTTTTCACAATTTCATATCTGAATGATGTGACAACTTTGGATTTCGTATTTTATCCAGTTTTTGATTCTTTTTGGTTTAATGTATTTTACAAATCCAAAATGTCCTTTTGTTATTTATTAATTATCAAGTCATGAAAATCAAGCAGGGTTATTTTTAAGCAGCACAGCAGATATTTCATTAAAATCAATATTAAACAGGTTTGTTTTTCTCCTCCTTCTTTGTACTTATGAGCTTTTTCTTGAGATCCATGTAGAGTTGTCTTCCAGCTTGCATGACCCATGTCATCAGCTTTCTCCTTCATTTTCTCCATGTCAATCTTTGGAGGACGAATTCTTCCAGATTCTTCATCCACATAAGTATGTAATTCCTGTGGTGTCCACATACAATCCTCAGAGCATTGTGTGATTTCGGGATTTTTGTGCGCTGGTTATCTGGCCAATGCTGAAACTCCCATAAATATTAATTTATATTATTGCAAGCAAGAAAAGTATTTTTGATTAAAATAGAATATTAAATATTCACAGCAACAGGTACGACCACGACTGTTCTCACGATGTTAAGTGAATATTTTGAAAATTGAGCCGAGAGTAGACTCAAATGCAGGCAAGTGATGTAGAGACAGGCTGGTATTTTCTTCATCCATGGTCAGCGTTGTATTCTCCCATAATAATATCGAACCAAGGTTTGCCTGGAAAAAGAAATGTTTCAAGAATTGTTGGAAAGTCAAGAGAAAAGGGATGAGATGAGATAAGAGGACTTGGCTCAGAAGAAACAAGCCTGCATGGAGTGCATATGCTCGAGGAGACGTCCTTGTGCAGAGGTTGCCAACCCCGTCGTGGTACAAAGAAAAATAAGACACTAAATACTTTTAGCTAAAATGAGATAAAAGATTGTTCAAACTATCGCGCAAGCATTTTTTTCTTTTTTTGCATTGGGCTAAAATACGAGTTTATGAAATAAGAGCGAATCCGGATTTTAGCAAAAGTTGGACTGATTCACCAAATGATCTCATTTACGAGTAACCTCTCCACTTTAAGCCATCCCTACTTCTCCGAGGATGGCCAGAGTTTCTTTCGAGGCATGGCTGCTATGGCTTCATCAAAGCTCCACAAGCCTTGCGGCTGAAGGCCTCTCTGGGCAAGTTTTGCTTAGCAAGACTTCCTCTTAGCTCTTGTTTGGAAGTCTTGCTTAGTCACATTCACCCAAGGAATTCCCTCAAAATATATTTAGCATAAGAAGAAAATATGTAACTTCAATAGTTCCAGGTACGATCTGTTTAATCAATCAGTAGCAACATGTACGATGCGTTTTGTTTGATCCGTCGCAGTAGTTCCAAGTACGATGCGTTCTAATAGGACCAGGTATAAGGTTTCCCGTTAATGTCACTCTTGATTGTGATCCGGATGGCTAAATCTTTTACTTTTTAGAGTCCGGATGCTTTTATAGGCAGGAAATAAAGCTCGCTAAGAAATGCCGAAAGTTTTATTCTGCAACCTTTTTTCAATCCTTGTCAAAATATCGGATTTTTTACAGTGCAGAATTGCTCCAGTGAATGTTGCGAATCACCAACTGACCTTACTTGCCATTCTTGGCTTAGAGATGTCTTTGATTCTAATGCGAAGAAACACTGAAGCAAGGCTCATGAATGGCTCAGCAAATATTTACCTATTTTGCATAATGGATAATGGGTTGCGGAGCAAATAGGGACTCCAAAATTAGAGATCCGGATTGAACTAATCAATGAAAAATGGCGCGTCAAATGAATTGAGAGCATTCAAGATAATCAACTCCAGGCTAAAATTAGGGTGTCTGAGCCCAAGCATGGTTCCAAACAATAACAAGTTCAAGATAATCTTTACTAATAAGGTGAGTTCTTGTCACTGCTCTACCAAAGCATGCAGTCTGACTGAGCTGTGGTAGGCTTCAAGCCAAAATTTTCATAGAATTCTGTGGATTTCACTTCTAAAAAAATAACCCACCTAAAAATAGCAAAAAGTGCCTAAATTGCATACTTTTAGAAAAAAAAACAGAACTTATCTGACAAGGCGAGCGATTAGCCCGCTCGCTTTTATGACTGACACGTCACTTGAGCTCAAGCGCTATGTAGTAAGAAAGTCTACTATCGCCACCGCAGCTAAGACAAACAGATTTGGGGATTTTAGCAGTTTTGCGTCAAAAACTCATTTACGAGACCCCCCTAAATAAGTTATAAATGGGGTTCAATGTGACCACTTAGACATTAAAGGTGGTTTTCAATCGAGTGCAAACAGAAGTTATGGCAAGATAAAAACAGGCTG
This sequence comes from Paracyclopina nana, assembly GCA_019096065.1. Classification (NCBI taxonomy): domain Eukaryota; kingdom Metazoa; phylum Arthropoda; class Copepoda; order Cyclopoida; family Cyclopettidae; genus Paracyclopina; species Paracyclopina nana. The sequence goes on from JAGUCH010000008.1 coordinate 6,748,765, forward strand.
AAAGTTGTGGGACATACCGTCAAAAGATTTTTAACCCTAGGGTAAAAAGTTCAGATGTATGAGTGAAGCAAAAAGCTGTCCTTTACTTTTTCACTAGCTCATGTCACTCATAAGAGTGAGTATATCTATTTATATATGTAAACAATTTATAAAACAAGCTAATAAAATAGCTGAGCAAATGATGTAAAATAAAAATGGCAAGTGGCAACTTTGCGGGCTCGAGCTTGTGAGAGCCAAATGATGCTATGTGATGTTGGAACCCAATGCAATTAAGCTATTAGAGCTAAAAAGTAGCTAATACATCATTACATGACATTCAATTGTAATAAGTCACGCATGAATGTCCTAACATAATACAAGATGATCAATACACAATGGTCGCGATGTCAATTTCGCAACTTAAATTAAATCAGTGTGCAAGGTTCAAATCCAATCTGGCTTAATATGATTACCTAAGTGCCATTTCAGTTCCATCTTGGAATCATGGGTTATTTTATCAAAGGTCTTGGACCAGTCCGGAATGAAAATCCACTCAGATTTTTATTTAGCCGCAAAGTCGTAATTCAAGCTTAAAATGCGACTCTGAAATCCTGGACTGTTTTGGACACAAAATCCAGCTTGATTTCAATACAGCCACAGGAGTTATTTCAGCTCGATCTGGAAACTCTGGGGATTTGTCTCTTAAATCGAGTACCATTCCGAAAAGAAATTGGCCCAACGCCAGGTGGTTACTTTTAAGTTTTATCAACAAAATTTGGGTCTATATCTGACTTGAAATCCACCAAGAATTTGATATGGTAACCAGAACCCCTCTTACGAATCCAGTTAATAAATTATCATGACGAGTCATGTTTAGGTCTTAATAAATTACGTTTCCGGAACGACTATTTGCGGGGCAACATAGAAATTCAATAAAGGAAAGTCCTATTTATTTCAGGTACAAGTCAAGTGCAAGAAAGCCCAAACTTCACACCTTGGGTTTCGCAATGCTGTAGTACCTGGCAAGATTGGAAATACAATTATGGGGAAATCTGACGGCAACAGATCCGGATCAAAGGCACCAAAGGCAAAAGTGAGAGAAAACAAATCAAACACGAGCAAACCAAAGAAGAAATCTACTGAAAACGAAGGCAAAAAGTCAACTCCAGCTAAAAAATGTCGCATAGAAATCCCTGAAAAGCCGAAAAGGTCCAAAAGTACTGACTGCATGCCAAGAGTAACTTTTAACAAAGAGGAAAACGCAGATGAAAAGATAGAAATTTGTCACCGCAGAAACCGCAGCTTAAATAATGAAAAAACTAGCATCTCTTTAAAGATATCAACGAGACATGTCTTTTCACGGCACAAAAGAGCTCCCAAAAAAGCTCCCAAAAAAGCTCAATCAGACGTTCAAGACTCTTCTATGTTGTATCCAATTTGCCACGAACGCAAACTACCGAAGATTGATGCTGTCAACGTGGAGAAGCCGAGGGTGAATGAACCAGATGTGGCAGCCAATGTTGAAGACAAATGGCCACAATCCTTATCGTTTCTAGTCAATAATTGCTTATGTTTTTGCCTGAAATAAAAAAGGATTTTTGACCATTTGGTTTTTGATGACCTTACAATATCCGCTTAACTTCTCTATGATTGGAAAAAATCCGGATTGGTAAGTTCACTTCTAACTCCGGACAGAAGCTTTAAAACAGAAATCTAATAGAAAGTAGTAAACTCAAGCTTCACATTGCACTTTGGTTCGAAATCATGTGTACTCATTATTATCCTGAAAAGTTACAAAATCAATGGGGCATCTTCTCTTTTAGCGGCTGCAGGTTTTCTGTGCCCTAATTCCGCAACTTTCGGCAACCAATATTAATTCATCAGAAAAAAAGATTCTTATTTATGTCTTCCTGTGCGTTTAGAATCAACATTTAATTCACGATTATTTCGAATCGCAAGGCAACTTGCAGCACAATCTCTGCTTTTTACGAGCTTAGCAAAAAAAACGGTATCTCCTTAGAATAGATCCATTGACAGAAGCACATTGATTTTAGCACGATAAAAGAGAATTTCGACAGACAAAATGCTGAAAATCCGGACGTCGAATCCTTAGAAGTTTTCAATGTAGGATCAGCAAGTGCAGCAACGAAACTTGACCTGCTCAAATATCTTGTGCCGAAAACACTTGAAGATGACTTGCATTAGATGGAGGTTATTAATCCAGCTCCTAAAAAATCCGGATTTTATTCAAACGATGCAATGTCAACTAATGTCCGGATTGAACTAAGTTCCGCGAGGATTCAAAGCTTCAACAAAGAAACGTGAATGCTCCCATTTGAAAAAGCATAGAAATAGTTTTGAAGCTAAAGCTAATTAAATCCTGATTTTATGCATAATTCAACTGCTAACTTTTGCATAAATGCAGGACACACAAAATTCTCCCCAAACAAGCCCCCCCAAAAAAGTATCCTCCTAAGCAAAGAACGATTTGACAATCAATGTGTACAAAAATTTGCCAAATGAAATTAGAATAATAATTAACTTTCTTACTTTATATTCAAAGATACAATTTCCTCGTGTCATAATTCAGTTAAGCAATGTCCAATTTTGATTTTTTTGTTTTTAACCCAACAAATGCAATTCCTACTTAAAAGATGAGACTTTTTACTTAGAGCCCTTTCTTAACTGTTTGTTGTGAATTTTTCTGTTTTAAGGCAGCAAATGCAAATTCTGCTTGATAGACGAGACTTTTTACAGTTTGTTGATTACATCAGGCATTTTTCTTTTTTATGCCAGCAAATAAAATTTCTGCTTAAAAGACGAGACCATTTAATATTCCACATTTATGCTTTAGGAATTGCACATTTTTCGCTTTTAAGCCAACAATCAATAATCTATTCATAATTCAATACCTTTTACGTTTTGATGCAGAAATCACGCATTTTTCGTTTTAAAGCCCAAATGCAATTTCTGCTTGAAAGATAAGACATTTTAATTTTAGTTGCTGAAATTGGGCATTAATTGCATTTGGACTTTTGAGCCAACAAATACAATTTCTGTTTAAAAGACGAGAGTTTTTAATTCTTACGGCTGAAATTTTTTGTTCTTCAGTCCAAATGCAATTTCTGCTAGAGAGATGAGACTTTAATTTTCGTTGCTGGTATGCACATTTTTGGTATTTTAGCCAGCAAAAGCAATTTCTGCTTGAAAGACGAGGTATTTTAATTTTTTGTTGCTGAAATTTCTTGTTCTTAAGTCTCAATGCAATTTCTGCTTGAAAGGCAAGACCAATTATTTTTCTACGCTTTTGTTTAGGGAATTTCACACTTTTGGTATTTTAGTCATCAAATGAAATTTCTGCTTGAAAGACAAGACTTTTTAATTTTTGTTGCGGAAATCACGCATTAAACCTATTGAGGCCTACAATTGAACTTTCTGCTACAAAGACGATATTTATTACTTTTCTCCATTTTGTTTCAGGAATTGCACATTTTTGGTATTTTAGCCAGCAAATGCAATTTCTGCTTGAAAGACGAGGTATTTTAATTTTTTGTTGCTGAAATTTCTTGTTCTTAAGTATCAATGCAATTTCTGCTTGAAAGGCAAAACCAATAATTTTTGTAGCTGAAATCGCGCTTTAATCTTATTTAGGCCTACAATTGCACTTTCTGCTTGAAAGATGAGACCAATTAATTTTCTATGATTTTGTTTTGGGAATTTCACACTTTTGGTATTTTAGCCAGCAAAAGCAATTTTTGCAAGAAAGACAAGACTTTTTAATTTTTGGAGCTGAAATTGCGCTTTCATCATATTTAGGCCTCCAATTGCACTTTCTGCTTGCAAGACAAGACCAATTAATTTTCTACGCTTTTGTTTAGGGAATTGCACATTTTTGGTATTTTAGCCATCAAATGAAATTTCTGCTTGAAAGACGAGACTTTTTAATTTTTGTTGCGGAAATCACGCATTAAACCTATTGAGGCCTACAATTGAACTTTCTGCTACAAAGACGATATTTATTACTTTTCTCCATTTTGTTTCAGGAATTGCACATTTTTGGTATTTTAGCCAGCAAATGCAATTTCTGCTTGAAAGACGAGGTATTTTAATTTTTTGTTGCTGAAATTTCTTGTTCTTAAGTATCAATGCAATTTCTGCTTGAAAGGCAAAACCAATAATTTTTGTAGCTGAAATCGCGCTTTAATCTTATTTAGGCCTACAATTGCACTTTCTGCTTGAAAGATGAGACCAATTAATTTTCTATGATTTTGTTTTGGGAATTTCACACTTTTGGTATTTTAGCCAGCAAAAGCAATTTTTGCAAGAAAGACAAGACTTTTTAATTTTTGGAGCTGAAATTGCGCTTTCATCATATTTAGGCCTCCAATTGCACTTTCTGCTTGCAAGACAAGACCAATTAATTTTCTACGCTTTTGTTTAGGGAATTGCACATTTTTGGTATTTTAGCCATCAAATGAAATTTCTGCTTGAAAGACGAGACTTTTTAATTTTTGTTGCGGAAATCACGCATTAAACCTATTGAGGCCTACAATTGAACTTTCTGCTACAAAGACGATATTTATTACTTTTCTCCATTTTGTTTCAGGAATTGCACATTTTTGGTATTTTAGCCAGCAAATGCAATATCTGCTTGAAAGACGAGGTATTTTAATTTTTTGTTGCTAAAAGTTTCTTGTTCTTAAGTATCAATGCAATTTCTGCTTGAAAGGCAAGACCAATTAATTTTTGTAGCTGAAATCGCGCTTTAATCATATTTAGGCCTACAATTGCACTTTCTGCTTGCAAGACAAGACCAATTAATTTTCTATGATTTTGTTTTGGGAATTTCACACTTTTGGTATTTTAGCCAGCAAAAGCAATTTTTGCTAGAAAGACGAGACTTTTTAATTTTTGAAGATGAAATCGCGCTTTAATCATATTTAGGCCTCCAATTGCACTTTCTGCTTGCAAGACGAGACCAATTAATTTTCTACGTTTTTGTTTTGGGAATTGCACATTTTTGGTACTTTAGCCATCAAATGCAATTAGGCCTACAATTGCACTTTCTGCTTGCAAGACAAGACCAATTAATTTTCTATGATTTTGTTTTGGGAATTTCACACTTTTGGTATTTTAGCCAGCAAAAGCAATTTTTGCTAGAAAGACGAGACTTTTTAATTTTTGAAGATGAAATCGCGCTTTCATCATATTTAGGCCTCCAATTGCACTTTCTGCTTGCAAGACGAGACCAATTAATTTTCTATGTTTTTGTTTTGGGAATTGCACATTTTTGGTACTTTAGCCATCAAATGCAATTTCTGCTTGAAAGATGAGGTATTTTAATTTTTTGTTGCTGAAATTTCTTGTTTTTAAGTATCAATGCAATTTCTGCTTGAAAGGCAAGACCAATTAATTTTTTTAGCTGAAATCGCGCTTTAATCATATTTAGGCCTACAATTCCACTTTCTGCTTGCAAGACAAGACCAATTAATTTTCTACGTTTTTGTTTTGGGAATTTCACACTTTTGGTATTTTAGCTAGCAAAAGCAATTTTTGCTAGAAAGACGAGACTGTTTAAGTTTTGGAGCTGAAATCGCGCTTTAATCATATTTAGGCCTACAATTGCACTTTCTGCTTGAAAGACGAGACCAATTAATTTTCTACGCTTTTGTTTAGGGAATTGCACATTTTTGGTATTTTAGCCATCAAATGAAATTTCTGCTTGAAAGACGAGACTTTTTGATTTTTGGAGCTGAAATCGCGCTTTAACCATATTTAGGCCTATAATTGCACTTTCTGCTTGAAAGATGAGACCATTTAATTTTCTACGCTTTTGTTTTGGGAATTGCACATTTTTGGCATTTTAGCCAGCAAATGCAATATCTGCTTGAAAGACGAGGTATTTTAATTTTTTGTTGCTGAAATTTCTTGTTCTTAAGTATCAATGCAATTTCTGCTTGAAAGGCAAGAACAATTAATTTTTGTAGCTGAAATCACGCTTTAATCAAATTTAGGCCTACAATTGCACTTTCTACTTGCAAGACAAGACCAATTAATTTTCTATGGTTTTGTTTTGGAAATTTCACACTTTTGGTATTTTAGCCAGCAAAAGCAATTTTTGCTAGAAAGACGAGACTTTTTGATTTTTGGAGCTGAAATCGCGCTTTAACCATATTTAGGCTTATAATTGCACTTTCTGCTTGAAAGACGAGACCAATTAATTTTCTACGCTTTTGTTTTGGGAATTGCACATTTTTGGTACTTTAGCCATCAAATGCAATTTCTGCTTGAAAGATGAGGTATTTTAATTTTTGTTTTGGAAATCAGGCATTAAACCTTTTGAGGCCTACAATTGCACTTTCTGCTTGAAAGACGATATTTATTACTTTTCTCCATTTTGTTTCAGGAATTGCATATTTTTTGGTATTTTAGCCAGCAAATGCAATTTCTTCTTGAAAGATGAGGTTTTTTAATTTTTTGTTGCTGAAATTTCTTGTTCTTAAGTATCAATGCAATTTCTGCTTGAAAGGCAAAACCAATTAATTTTTGTAGCTGAAATTGCGCTTAAATCATATTTAGGCCTACAATTGCACTTTCTGCTTGCAAGAAAAGACCAATTAATTTTCTACGCTTTTGTTTTGGGAATTTCACACTTTTGGTATTTTAGCCAGCGAAAGCAATTTTTGCTAGAAAGACGAGACTTTTTGATTTTTGGAGCTGAAATTGCGCTTTAACCATATTTAGGCCTCCAATTGCACTTTCTGCTTGAAAGACGATATTTATTACTTTTCTCCATTTTGTTTCAGGAATTGCAAATTTTTTGGTATTTTAGCTAGCAAAAGCAATTTCTGCTTGAAAGACGAGGTATTTTAATTTTTTGTTGCTGAAATTTCTTGTTCTTAAGTATCAAGAAAACCTATTGAGGCCTACGAGACTTTTTAATTTTTGTATCTGAAATCGCGCTTCAACCATATTTAGGCCTATAATTGCACTTTCCGCTTGAAAGACGAGACCAATTAATTTTCTACGCTTTTGTATAGGGCATTGCACTTTTTTGGTATTTTAGCCATCAAATGAAATTTCTGCTTGAAAGACGAGATTTTTTAATTTTTGTTGCGGAAATCACGCATTAAACCTATTGAGGCCTACAATTGAACTTTCTGCTTGAAAGACGAGACCAATTAATTTTCTACGCTCTTGTTTTGGGAATTGCACATTTTTGGTATTTTAGCCAGCAAATGCAATTTCTGCTTGAAAGACGAAACTTATTGTGCGATAAAATACGCGCAACAAAATTTCAAGTCATTCATCTCGTTAGTGTGGGAAGAATGAGAATATTAATTTTTTGAACGATAAGCAGTGGATTTTTTTTTTTTTTTGAATTTTGTTTATTGCGTGTCTGTATGAGGAGAAAAATAACATACGATCCCCTCTGAGAGAAAAAAAACCGCACTCCTAACCTTGTGTTGTAAGTTCACAAACCGGCCCGAGATGCGAGAAAAAGCCGTTACAAATGAGTGCGAGAGCGGCCAAAATGTACGAGCGCACCTGAGTGCGAGAAAAACCGCACTCCCAACCCTGCGTGAAAAGTTTACCCAGCGGCCCAAGAAGCGAGAAACAGCCGATACGATTGAGTGCAAGTTTGGCCAAAATTTACGAGCGCTTCTAGGTGCGAGAAAATGCGCGCTCGTGTAAGTGCGAGAAAAATCGCGCTCCTGTAAGTGCAAGGGTAACGAAAAGGAACGAGCGCCTCTCCCCTCGAGAAAAAGCGCGCTCCTAATTATGCGATGGCCACAGGTTGCGAGGGTTGAAAAGCGCGCAGTGCAGAGCGAGTCTGGAAGAGCAAGTGCGAGAAAAAGCGCGCTCATTCAAATGTGATGGCGGCAAAAGTGGGCGAGTGCCACAGGTTGTGAGAAAACCAACGCTGGTAGAGCGAGTGCGAGAAAAAGCGCACCGTTTTCAGTGCGAGGGCGGCTAAAATGTCCGAGCGCTACTGAGTGCGAGAAATAACGCTCTCGTCCAAATGGGTCGGACACGGTCACTTCGGAAATAATTGGAAGCTAAGCGAGTGCGAGAAAAACCGGCCAGATCACCTACGAGCACAATATAACAACCAGATCGTCACAGACACACAATTAGCACACAGTTCGTTTTTGAGCAAAAAAATGACATCGGCTCGTCAGATAAATCACGCGCACGATTAAGTTTTTGCGAAGCGGATTAATGGCCCGTTCACTCGTAAACTATGGAGCCGTGTTAATGCGAGCGCTCTAAACATGAAAAGCGGCCGTGACGACGTGAGCTTTCTGTGGCGCGTAAAATAGCGTGCTCCTGCGTGCACGCTGAAATTAAATTCACGTGTTACCTTACGAGCGCGCGAACCCCAAAATTCACGAGCTACCTTAGCACGTAAAAGCGAGCTCCTCAGGCTTGCCAAACCCCAAAATTCACGTGCTACCCGTTTTTCCAAAATTGGCGTGATCTTGCGAGGGCGTCGATAAATTAATTCCCGAGCGCCTTAAGCGCGCCAAAAACAAAATAACAAACTAACCCTGTCACGCTAAGTCTCGTTATCCAATGCTGGAGGTCTGTGGCGCCTAATTTTCATGCACCTAGGAGCACGGCAAAAAATAATTTTTTACGAGCCGCCTAAGGCACGCAGAAAAACGCGCACGAAACTGAAATTCATGAGCTCAATGTGGCGCGTGAAATATCGTGCACCAAGAAGCGCGCCAAAAACTAAAATTCACGAGCTAACTGTAGTGCGCAAAATAGCGTGATTTGACGAGAGCGCTGAAAACAAAAATTCACGAGCTACCTGCGGTGCGCAAAATAGCGTGCTTTTGCGAGCGCGCTGAAAACAAAAATTCATGAGCTACCTGTGGTGAGCAAAATAGCGTTCTTTGACGAGCGCGCCGAAAACTGAAATTCACGAGCTTTGCGTGGCGCGTGAAATAGCGTGCACCAAGGAGCGCGCCGAAAACTAAAATTCACGAGCTCTATGTGGCGCGCAAAATAGCGTACACCAAGGAGCGCGCCAAAAACTTATATTCACGAGCTACCTGTGGTGCGCAAAATAGCGTGCTTTTAAGAGCGTGCCAAAAAACCAAAATTCACGAGCTTCCTGTGGTGCGCAAAATATCGTGCTTTTGCGAGGGCGCTGAAAACAAAATTCACGAGCTACCCGAGGTGCGCCAAATAGCGTGCTCTAATGAGCGTGCCAAAAAACAAAAATTCACGAGCTTCCTGTGGTGCGCAAATTAGCGTGCTTTTGCGAGGGCGCTGAAAACATGAAATAACGAGCCCTCTGTACCGAGTAAAATGGTGCGCTTTATTTGCGCGCCGAAAACTCTCAAGTTCACGAGATACATGGTGCGCAAAATAGCGTGTACTAACGTGCGCGCAAAAAACGTGGAGAAACGAGCTCGGCGAGCAAAATGAAAATTTGCGGGCTACCCGTGACACGGAAAATAGCGCGCTCCGAAACGCGCGCCGATCCCGAAATTTCTCGGGGTGCCGGAGGTGCGTGAAATCCCGTGCTCTTACTGGTGCGCCGACCACGGAGATTCTCGAGCTTCCTCTTGCGCGTAAAATGGCGAGCTGCAAAAGCGCGCCGATACCAAAACTACGCGAGCTAGATGTGGCACGTAAAATGGCGTGCTCTAAAACGTGCGACGATCAAGAAAATTCACGGGGTACCCGAGGTGCGTGAAATCTCGTGCTATTACGGGTGCGCCGACGACAAAGATTCTCGAGCTACCTCTCGCGCGTAAAATGGCGTGCTACCGCTAGCTCGCTTAATTTCAAACATACGAGGGCACGTTTGACCGAGATTGCGCGCTAAGTCTCCGCGACTTGCAGCTCGATGTTCATCGGACAACGGCGAGTCCGTGAAATTTCTTTTATCCACGCTCTCATGAAAATCTACGAGGCGCGCTTAACCGGAATTGAGGGCTAAAACCGGTCAATTTCGAGCACGTTATTTTACGAAAGGCGGCTTTTGCGATGCAATCCAAATCGACGAGGTGCTTCAAACCTACATTGAGAGAGGCATTCACTGTCGAGAAACTTTCATGTTTCCTTAAGGCGAAAAAATCTTGCAAGTCTTCCTGAAATTAAGCTTTTTCCGCTGGATTTATCAGGTGGAAAAAATACGAAAATTCTGGAGAAATGAGCAAATTGGCAATTTCTTAAATAAGTTTTTATGGCTTTAAACTTGTTTTAAACAAGAATTAGAAGCTTAAGAAAATTAATTCGAATTAATTTTGGCTCTCAGCACCGCCGAAGCCGCCATCACATAGCGTACTGCTACTGCGTGTCGTTGTTGTCATAAATGTCAACAAGAATTGATTTATGGCGGACTTCAAAGACGCCGACATTCCTCACTGACCACAGCGATAACAGCACTAACATCGTTATCTTCTAACTACGCGATTGTGAAACATTTTTTCGATTTGGGGTATTTGCATTTTTAAATTAGAAAAAAAAAATTGCGATTGCTCAATTGAAAAAAAACCAGTGTAATCAGAAAAACCTTATGTCACCGTGACACAAAATTAATTAAAAGTTCGGTTTTAAGAAAAATCCAGATGTATTTGTTAAGCGGACCATCACTCCGGATAATCAATTCCAAATAAAATGGCCGGTTGTCAACTTGCGAGAAACGAAATTCTAAAAAGCAACCCAATTTTCAACATAAAATCTGCCAAACCGCACAATTGATAAACATGAAAGCAGAAAGCTCAGATTACAGAGGAGTTGAATTACTAGTAACACTTTTTTACATTCACGTTGGCTGAACTTGAATGCACTTTGGGAATTCCGGAAACGCCAAACTGCAAGTTTTCGCTTTTATTTTAGCGTGAATAGCCAAAACATGCAGTAAGATCCACAAATCTTTCATCACGAGACGAACGCAAGTTGGAAAATAGCAAGCATTGGATAACAAAAAGATCGACAATCCTTTTGGAAGACAAACTCCGGATTAACCGGATTAAAAGCACCTGAAAGGGCTCAAAATCCGACAGAAAATTGAAGAATTAGATAAAATATCCGGAAAAATGCCCCATAGAACTTCTCTCTGAAAAAAGAGCCATATCAGAAGAAATGACAAATCATGTCTCGCTGAATTGAGCTAGAATACAACTCCGCATCACGAAGATTCAATGAAAGCAAGGACAACAAAATTTCAGCTGAACTCATTCATGAAAGAAGGCCAAAAACCCTATACGGACTCGTCATCAGGACATGACAGAATTGGTTCATTTTCCAGGAATATTTCGTGAGCACCCAAATAATATTTAAATAATATTTTAAGCATTGAACAAAAATCCAAGTTCAAGCCTAAAAAAAGAATAGTCATAAGTATTTCACAAGATGAGGTAACCAAAACAGCATTCTCATATCGCAGTTTGGTCTAACCAAAACTGATTTTAGTTAAACCACACTGATTCTGGTTAAACTAAACACTACAAGAATGCTGACAAAAGTCAGTTGGGTCTAGCCAGTATCACTTTTGGTTAAACTAAAATGCAATATGAGAACGCCCTATTACTTGATTTTTATCCACATAGCAAGATATCGTTATTTAACTGTAATTCACGTCCTAGAATTTTGAAAAAAAATTGATTCCGGATCTACTAGACTCGACGCACATAACATAAAAAGGGCTCTTTTTCTCGCTAAAGTTGAATGCCAGGTATTTTAAAAAACCTCATTCAAGCGCACTCCTTTCGTTCAAGTTCTCCCATGAATAGCTAGAGTGTCACTCAATAAAAAGCTAGTTTGGCGCGCAGCTCGACTTTTCTGTGCATCAAGGGAAGAATGAAACAAGATCTTTGGCACGCGTGGCCTCAAAATCAAGCTAATTTAATCATAGGATGGAGAGCTGGAAAAACGCTTTCTTTATCCAGCGCTACATGCTTAACTATCATAGCCTAAATTGTATGAGTTGGTACGCGAAAAAATCAAAAACTTTAAAATTAAAGCTTACTGCCAGTTCAACCATGATGCTTTTTTAATCGTCTATTGCTCCACAAAGTCAAGAAGCTTTGTGTTTTGGCTTTCTTATCAGTTACGACTTCATAGGACTTGAAATTCAGCATGATAAATGTACACAACAATTGTAATGTCTCTTAACCTATCAAATAGCGAAGAATCCGGATTAGAATTATTAAACAAATTCGATTGGAAGGTAAGAGGAAAGAAAAACGAAATTGAGTCAACGACGTTAAAAAATGAGAGAAGAGTAAATGGTGCAAATAACAACAAGCACAACTAGTAAAAGAAGAGGAGGTTGGAATTGTAGATTTTCTCTCTGAAAATGATTAAGTAATAACTGGAAGCGCTATTTAACAACGCTCAATTAGCTTATCTTCACAACAAAAGGTGATATACGAGTGGCAACAAAAGAGCCGCCCTTCAATCACTGTTACTCAAATAACAGTCGAGTAGGGGCGGCCATTCCTAGCAATAAAACTCGCATCTAAATGAAATACCCAGAAAAGTGATTGTTTCTTTAAGTTGCTTGCCATGATTACACACATGCAACAAAAGAAACAAGGAGAAATTGCAAAAATCTTGCCAAAAGCTGCCTTATTGGGCTTGTGAGACACTGATCTCAGAAAAGTGAATCGAGATACACGAAATGACAAATACCTCTTTTATTAGCTAGTTAATTGACCTTGATGGCTGAAATTGGCATTCCGGAAACTCAAAGCCAATTTGCATTAGCGTCAGCGTGATAAAACGAGGAATCGCCGATCTGCCAAAATATTCACCTAGACCCAAAAGACTTCCTGGATGAAACAAATTCAAGTTGAAAAATCATATCGAAAATCGTATGAGTGGCCGGAAAGGCGAATCGCTCAGATAGGTACATGAAATGACAGATAACCCTTTTATTAGCCAATTGATTGACCTTGATGGCTATTTGGCATTCCGGAAACTCAAACCGTGACAAAACGAGGAATCGCCGATCAGCCAAACAAAAGATTCAGCTTGACCCATTAAACTTCCTGAATGAGACGAATTGAACTTGTAAGAGCATAATGACAATCGTATGAGTGGGCGCTTCAGATGAACCAAACGGACAATATAGCACAAATACACCTGAACCAATAGGCGTGGAATAAATGAATTACAATTCCGAGGAAAGTACCACTTTGAATTCCTAACATAAGGAACATTCTTACTTGAAAAAATGTTGAACTCACTCTATTAGCTTGGTGACCACTCCATAGATCGAATTTAAGAAAAAAAAGAGAGAGAAAAAAAAATGTCGGAGCTGAAGTTTTTCGAAAACGTCTATAACTAAATCGGAATGACGCTTAAGACGCTAAAGGCAGCACACCCAATTGGACTGCTAGTACCAAACTTAACGAGATTAACATAAAAACAGATAAAATGTGAATAATCAAAATGATCGTCGGGTACTTAATTGAGGGCTCTTTAAGAGGGCATTTTGCCAAAAAGCTATCTACATCAAAAGTCAATTATTTGGACTCATGAGCGCCATACAGAATATTTGACACATGGTGGAATTTTCATTACTTTTTTGTATAGCTCGAATTTAAGTCTGTTAAGTGTTTTGCAAGCACGTTTACGACATCGAAAACCACTAAAAATCTGATGATATATCTGGATATTGGAGCGATAAGCTAAGGATATTGTCCTCATTGAGTATCAATAAATAATTGATTCCGGATCTAAACTTGGAAGTAAAAAAGCCCGGTTTGTTAAGATACGTGGTATAGCAAAAAATGATCTTACTTTAACGATTCGCAGGCTACTTGGCCAAGGAAAAAAATTCAAAAAATTGTCATCCAAGTAAGAGTATGCAAGTGGCCGTGAAAAGGTCACAAGAACGGAATATTAAGATTAAAATCACTATAGGATTTTAAAGTCAATGCTTTTTCGGAGACTAGGCACTACAGTTGAAAGAAAAGGGAAGAAACCCGAATGGTTCATGGATACATAGAAAAAAGTCGAAACACACAAAATCCCTTCTAAACGCGCACAGGGAAAAACCGCGAAATCGTCGGGCTCAATTTTCATAGGACTGTAAGCCGAAAATTGACTTTCAGAGCTCCCAAGTTATCAGCCAATTTTGATGAAAAATTATAAAATGAGATCCGATTACGAGCTTAGCCATTATATGTAAATGTCATTTGATGCCAAACACAAGTTATGGTATCCGGAAAGCAGGCAAATTTGGCCGTTGTACTGTTTTCCCTTACGGAAACTTTTTTCGACGAATTTTGATTTCGTAGCTAAATTTCAACCTTTCTCAATCAATTTGCACAAGAAATTATCCAGATTAAAAATTGGAGGAAAACGAAAAATTGGCAATTTGGTTTTCGCGGTATTTCCCATGAGCGTGAAAGCGGCTTTTTTCAGCCACCGTTGAATAATAGATAACCTGCATGATTTGGGATCGCATAACGCAGACAATCGAGGAGATGCCTGATCAAGGACCTTCAAGTTTAACTCACTAGAAACTATAAATTTTGCATTCGTGCGTCAAGCAGCAAAATAAACAGCCAGCCTCAACATACGCCGAAGATTTGCCTTAAACCTACAATTCAGTGTTCGCAGCGATTGTACTGTTCAAGTTCGAATCCGCAAAATATCGAAAGGTAAAAGTTCGAAAAGTGAAATTTCGATCCGCAAAACTTCGATAGGTAAAACTTCGAAGAGCAAAAAAATCTTGGAACTGATTTGTAAAATATAAATATAAAAGTAATTTACTTAAAGCTATCAAGAGTGAGTAAAAATGATCAGTACTAAAATAGGAGGCTTAAGTAAAACATAATTTTGCGGAAGGAAAAAATTTCCTTTATAGACACAGCATTAGTAGAAGTTGCAACAATGATCGAATTTTTGCGGATTGGAACTTTGCCTTTCGAACTTTAAACCTATCGAACTTATGCGGATTCGAACTTTAACCTGTCGAACTTTTGCGGATTCGAAGCTGAACAGATATACCTTCGCAGCAAAAACTGGGACGTTTCAGATTGATGCAAAGGCTAATTAATGCTAATAAGCTTTAATAGGCATTTACTTGGAGCCAAAGCGTGGCAAAAAATAAGCAGCCGATTAGCATCAGGTAAGCGTGCTTGGAAGACAAAATCGTGCAAAGTAACATCACTTAGCTAGAGTAGAATCCGGATATGTAACACATCAACTGAAAACTGCTGCTAATAAAGGAAGGATTTCCTAGCTAAAAATGGGGAAGCAACAACTGAAATTTGAAGATTGCAGCAATTCCATAATATCTAATTAGCTCCTCATTCAGCAAGAGAAACACGAGACGGGAACAAAGGAGCCGCCCTTCAATTACTTCTACTCGAATGATATAATATTTGATTGTGGGCGGTCATTCGTGCCAATAAAACTCACATCTTATTTGAAGTTGTCAAACTCCGATGGGCATAAAATCGGCACCAATTCTGTGCATCAGATTGAAAGAAAACAAATTTGGCAAGGCAATTAAAAACTCGATCAAAGACGATTACGAAAGAACAATGAAAATATTTGACAAGGTTGCACAGTACGAAGACTTTTATCGCAGAATAACGATAGTTTGACAGGACCTACCTTGATATCCTGCAGATGATTCCACTTTTGCTGAGTAACGTACGAGGTTTCTTGGCCGCAATCACGTTCAAGACGAACGTCCAATCGATTTTGCTCAGGACTCACCTGCAAATTTGTGCATTAGATTGTAAGAAAGCTAATTTGGCAAGGCAAATAGAAACTCAATCAAAGAAGATTACGAAAGAACAATGAAAATATTCTGACAAGCTTGCACAGTAAGAAGGCTTTAAACGCAGAATATTGAGTAGGACACTTTCTTCGCTAAATCGAGGCCAAGGCTGAAACGGAGGCTGCGACAGAGGCCGCACCCAAAAAGCCTGGCTATAAAACCTTTCTTGACAGTACACTCGCTCCCACTCACTCAAAACACCCATTTCTGGACCATCTGGAAGCAAATAAATACTCCGACTAGCAACACTCGTTTTACCCTCATTTGGCGGTAGAAACCTCGCAAAGAGACCCTATAACACAAGTGGCCTCGACGGAGCGTAGAAAGTGTCCCTACACAATAGCGATAGTTTGAAATGAATTACCTTTTTATCCTTCGGATAATTCCACTTTTGCTGACTAACGAGGTTTCTTGGCCGCAATCACGCTCAAGACGAACATCCAATCGATTTTGCTCCGGACTCACCTGCAAACGTAAGACGCGATTTTCAAATTTTCCGTTCATTTGAACTCAGCTAAATCATGGGACTAATTTAAAAATATGACAAACTTCGGCAATTTTGACACTTACGCAAATCCACGTTGACATCCATGAATTTTTTTGCCTCGCATTAACTTGATTGTTTACAATTCGATTGTTTTGATTTTTGACGAACTCGACCGCTCAATCTAAGGCTTTCATGAATTAAATTAAAAGTAAAAGTGGGTAAAAAAACCGGCAACTTAATATATAATAGCGCTCATTTCGCATAAAAAAAAATTAAGCCATCTTGGTTTTCTGATAAAATTCTTAACGCCACCGCAAACTAAATTTATTTGGCTGCCGCCAAATTAATTGGCTTAAAAGTTGATCCTTCGATGGAATCTTGAACATTCATCCAGTGCTGCCAGATACACAGTGGGGTCATCTCTATGCGAAAAGTGGCGATTGGCGGCAAAGTGAAATATTATAGTACTTAATGCCGTAGGCCTTTCAAACATAGATTTAAGGCCTAGTTTTCAATTTTTTTTGGCTTGAATTGATGATTTTTCATAGAAAAGTGCATTGAAACGGTTTTGTCAGCTATTTCTGAGTTTGTTATTGTTTTGAAAATTCAAAAAGGGCTGCTGAAGTCGGCAAAATGGGCTCAGTGAAAACTGTGATATCTCAAAATGGCGCCAAAATGCGCAAAAACAACTTTGTCATAATTATTTCAGGTAATGAACTGATTGTTTCATGCAAAAATTGTTGAGAACTTTTGAGGGCTAACGAGCAAATTAATATTTGAAAATGATCAAAAATAGCTCAACTTCAGGATCCCCTTTTCGCGGAAAATTTGAGCGAATCGCAAATTTTCGTTAATAGTTATCATAATTTGTAATGTAACCAAGTAAACCAACTATTAATTTATAATTTTAATGCCACAATCATGATTGAATTGTTTTCGGCCGATGCGGCGGTTTTACGGCGTGATAAAAATTGCAGCGGCGACGTCGAGGCTTTCTATGAGGATGTCCTATAAAAGCTAAAAATCGGCTATTTTTGACGAAATTGCGGCGGTTTTTTAGATTTACGGTATTTAATAAAGAAACTGAGAGGCGTTTTTTTTTTCATCATTTCGGCTACTTATGACTAAATTGGGGGACTTTTCAGCAAAAAATCTGGCAGCACTGCATTTAGCTGTTGACGTAATCGGGCTTAGATTCGAATATTTTCCGCCAACGACTTTTAAACTTGAATTTGAATCGGCGAAGCGCGACTCACATCGACAATGCATCGTAAAGGATACTTGTCATAAACGTAAGCTTTTATTTACCATTGTAGTCCGGTTCTTAACGATCCATCAAATAGCCGTGGATTTCATTCCAGGATCCACAACCTGGTTAACCAATCGGGACATTGAAAAACCACTATCTTGTCAAAGGCGACCAAAGTGGTTTTAGGCTGGATCAACATCGCTCGTCTCCTTGGAAAAAACCTGATATTGGCGTTCGGTATGATGGCATCTTCAAGGTTGCGATTTTGGTCTCAAAAAGGAAAGTCGTGCGATACCTTTTCCGATGGGATGATCCAACCCAGGTTGCCAAGGAAGATCTGTCGCCAGAATCCACATTGCATTGGTTGACCATGGCGATTCAAAGCTCATCAAAGTCGGCTCCAAGGAAACAAGCTGACGTTGGGGTTCGATATGATGGCATTTACAAAGTTGTTAAGTATTGGCCTCAAAGAGGAAAATCGGGACACATAGTCTGGAGATACCTTTTCCAACGGGATGATCTAACCCAGGTTTCCAAAGAAGTTTTTCACCCAGGATGATCTTGACGGTACGAGGTTCATCAAAGTCGGCTTCGAGGAAAAAAGCTGACGTTGGGGTTCGATATGATGGCATTTATAAAGCTGCTAAGGACTGGCCTCAAAGAGGAAAGTCGGGGCCACATAGTTTGGCGATACCTTTTCCGAGGGGATGATCCAACCCAGGTGTCCAAAGAAGTTTTTCAACCAGGATGATCTTGACAGTACGAGGTTCATCAAAGTCGGCTCCGAGGAAAAAAGCTGACATTGGGGTTCGATATGATGGCATTTACAAAGTTGTTAAGGACTGGCGTCAAAGAGGAAAGTCGGGCCACATAGTTTGGCGATACCTTTTCCGATGGGATGATCCAGCTCAAGCTCAATGACTTTATGATAAAAAGGCCCAAGTGGCAGCAAAAAGAGGAAAGCTGAACTCACCAATTAAGATGAGCCAGGCACAAAAAAAGTCAAAGATGAGGATGAGCCCGATGAAATTGACTTGGTTGAGGCAGAATAGCTGATCTCTTTGGAAACGACGCCAATAGCATATAACAGCTCAAAGACTTCACGGCCGTGACCGGGACATAATTGCAGCGGGAGGAACCTGTTGAACTGGGATGTAAATCACGCTGTAAAACGTCCGAGCCGCAAAAGTGGACATCACGGATGGGTTGCACAACCACCCTGGACCTGTAAGGAGAAAATAAAAAATTGCCAACTAGATTTTTAGGTGATCGATCTTTTTTTTTTAGTTCTGTGTGAAATCAACGGAGGTTTTACGATGACGCAGCTTTGAAGGAAATCGAAATTACGAGTTTTCTGCAATTGCCAAGCAGGCGCAAGGGGAATTTTTTATAAAACGCTTATTTGCAACTCACGGAGCCAAAATAAAGTTTAGGCTCATTAGCAGCTAAAATCAAAATTTCGTGTTTATGCTTGATGCTTGCGCACTTGTTGTCCATGACACTTTCTACGCTCCATCGAGGCCGAGGCTTGAAACGGAGGCCGCGACGGAGTCCACACACAAAAAAGCCTAGCTAAAAGAACCTCTGAAAGGTAATTGTTGCATCTCAACAAGATCCAAACCTTGGAGCCCGTCAAGAAAAGCATATATTGACCCATGCCAAAACCATCCGTTCATTCTGTGGGCTGGGAGGATTTGTGCAAAGCGTTTTCAACGCTCCACCGAGGCTGAAACGGAGGCCGAGACGGAGGCCACACCCTAAAAGCCTAGTTATAAAACTCCGCCACACTAGACGCCAATTCTCACTGGGTTAGGCTGGCACGAACGATCCGGATGCGAACCTATACTTTATAAAACCCGAACTTCCTCCGTGCGGCACCAATCATAGTCAGCGCCAGCATGCCTTTCATCAACAACATCATCATCGGTAGGAATTGCAAGTCGACGCTACTATTAGTATTCATCCCTTCAAAGGGCAATCATGAAAAACCGATAATTTGCAACTTGTGTGCTGCTGCTGGAACCAAGGTGATCGACCCCTCATTCTAGATACCAGTCATGATGATACTTTTATAAGACATTTTTAAGTTTTAAGCTCCAATAAAATTGCTCAAAGGCTATGATCGTTGAGTATCTTAATAAATAACGTTGTGCTCAAGTAATTGTACTCGAACACTTAGCAAGAAGTTCATTCGCGTCATAGAGCTGAAAGAGTCAATTTTCATAGGGCCGTAAGCTAAAAATTGAGGGAAAAAACATTCAGAGATCCCAATTCTGAAAAGCTATAAATTGTATTGAATCAGAATTATCACTTGCATTCTAGATCGGTTCACGCTTCTTTTGCATGAATCCGGATCTGGGCTAATCGAAGTTAATCTTATGCAACAAATTGCTGCTTCGCAAATAAGCATTTTTAAAGTGAATTTCGTAATGCTTTGCAACGAATCCTGCTACTGATATAACAAAGCGAGATGAGGATTTTTTAAATCAAATGAAAAGATAGTGATGCATAAAACTTTCTGGCCTGAAAAGATTTTTCTGATCAAAGTAAATAATGCCAAATCCAAATCAAACTTTCATTAAAGTACCATTTGAGAGGACTGAAATCCGGACGAATACCAGGAAAAGACCCCAGGAGCTGTCCAAAATACCTCCTCAAACTGATCGACTCTGGCGGGAGTCGCGACGCACCGTCGAGCTCTTCCTAGGATTGGCCGTAATCTTTTGGAAGCAACGCCTCCAGAGGATCGTGCGTCGTTGGCACTCTACGCTCATTGGACTTCAGGATAACCATAACTAAAAGATTTAGTAAAATTACAATTCCATGTTGTCCTTATTACTTCGATCAGCATGATCGTCGTACTTTTGATTTACAACAAAATAAATCTCAGAGTCAAGGTTTCTGGGCTTTTGGCTGCAAGAGAATGTATGCGATTGCCTAGTTGATGTACATGGATCTTGTGGAAGAACATAACTCTCACATTAATGCAAGAATTCAAAGGCCTACACGAAAGAGTCAATGAAAAGCTAAGTTACTTGAAAGTCCGGATTCAGTTTTTCAAAAAATGCGCTGATTTTAAGCCATTTCAAGAAAAGTGTCTTAATTCTCAATCATGAAATTAGATCAAGATTAACGAGAAGATGATGCAAGTGCATGGATGCGGATTCCTCTAGATTTCGAGATCCGGATGCTCATTTTATGCAAGTTTTGCAAGGGAAAACAAAGGGAAATGAGAATGTGTCTACCAGGTATCCAGTTTAAAAGAAATAGTGCATCAGACTCGTCGCTTAAACTGTAACACTTTAACTAGAACATGCTGCTTGAGTCCAAATAGCGATGAGCTCAGAAAGCGATGCTTTACAAAAGGGTCCCGTTGAGCTGGAGTTGCCCCCAAAGCAGCTTTTTTGAGCATCTACAATTTTGAGAATTGTTGGTTTACTAGGCTAGATTTGTCAACTGCTTTTGACGAAAATTTGCGATTCGGGCTATTTTAAGCATTTTTCGTCTTTTCCTATAAACACCTGGCAGCACTGATTATGTTGATTGTTTACCTCCTGCAATTATTCGCACAAAACTCAAAAAGTCGTCAAAACAAATGAGGTTAAAAGTCACGAATCGATCGTCGCTTGAGTGCAGTGCAGTTAACCCAAAGTTTTTCTTCATTTCATTCGATTATGGTTGAGAAACGTGAGCTACCATCTTGATCCAAATTGTGCTCCTGAACGAACTTGATAATCGAGCGTAGTCATTGTTTTCAAGCGTCATTGGTAAAAAATTCAACTTAGGATTCTGTGTTGCTTGATTAGGGTTAACTCTATAATTTCAGACTCTGTTACTGAAAGAGCCGGAATCCACCAGCTACGACAAAGGCTACTTTCTAATAAACGTGCGATGTCAACAGGCAATTTAGTGCATTGCCAATTCAATTCGCAAGGGAATATTTGTCACTGAGCAGCGAATTGACAATAGAGGATCGACTGATTTTCGTCGCATCTGTGGTCGAGTTCAATTTGCTCAAGGAGCTGAGTTGTGGACATCAGATCGTTCCTAATTCACTTCATGCTCAGGAAAAGCCCAACGAAGGAATCCGGGGAGGTGGTACCATAATGTTTTGTGGAATTCAAGAGGATTTCGTTACCGAATTTGGCACAAGCTAAATTTCCAACGAAAGCCGAGAATAACCTAGATAGCCGCCAAGACGAATTCTAGGAACTACCTAGACAGCCATAAAGCCAGAATTTTGGCTGAATCAGAATGTTTCCCACACGTTCTCGTTCCTGAACTCACCTTGGGCCAAGGGAGCAAAATTTGCATTATGGACATGCTATTTTTGCATGATATGCTACGGATCTTCTATAATAAAGCCGCCAGTTTTATGATAATAGATTAATGTTCCGTATTGACATGTTTCTAGCTAACTTTGTTCATTATTCATTCAGATGATATGCATAATAACCACAATCGCGAAAAAGTCGGATCATTTGATTTCATCGCAGCAGATATCGAAGGATTAGCAGCTTTTTGTTACAACAGAATCGAGCTAATTTCCAATTTTCTGAGATAATTTCGACGTGGCAGGCGTGTAAACTCTCGAAAATTATGGCAGTATACAAAAAAAAGGAACAAAGGTGAGCTTCATGTTGTGAAGCATTCTTCCGGATTTCGATAAACTTAAGATGAAAGGTGCTAGATTCTTTGTCCGGATTTCGTTTAACTGAAGAAGACCAATTATTGCGCTTTGGTAATTTTCTTTTCCTGAATTTCTTAGATGAACTGAAATGCAATCATTTGGACGTACTTGGGAACTAAGGCTTATGAAATTGCCTAAGTTTTTTCATGATGTCATCATGAGGATATCAGCCCCTAAACGTTGAAGAAAGTTAACAAATCACCATTTTTTTGTTAGAAGAATTGCTCAAGCTCACTTGTGACTTGATAAAAACGCCCAGCTTTCATTTTTTAAAAAACTCAAAAAATTGATTATTTGAAAGAAGCCAGATTAGCAATACTTGGTTGAATTAAATCCATGTACATTTTCGTCAATGAAAATTGTTTAGCAAATAATATTATTAGCTATTCCTTGTTTGGTGATCCTCAAAAGAATCGCCAGAAATAATGGATTTATAATTGGTCGTGATAAAAACGCCCGCACACAGCAAAAACTCGCGAAATCAACGTAGCATCCATTTAAAAAAAAGCCCGCCAAACTGCCACTTCATAAGCTCGATGCTCTGTTTATCGTTAAATTATTTGCCAAAATTAAACACAGCTAAATTGACGCTTTTTTGAAGAATTCTCTGAAAGAAGTTCTGCCTTCAAAATGGAAGCAAATAATAAATACGAACTTTTCGAACGATCTCCAGCGCTATTTTATTATGCTATTCAAAAAAGCGCGCGAAGCTTGTGACGTCATGACGATCGCCGGAGCCAGGCCAGCAACAGAAAAAGTTTCAAAGGGGAATATTTGAATAAGCGTTAAAGCTGTGCCAAGACAATATTTACTGAAAAGGTGTCATTTTAGGTCCACATTGCATCGCTAGTATAAAAATTGTGATATAGCTTGTAAATTCGCCTCGATTCGGTGAAAACGACGTTCTTACTAGGAGAGCGTCGTGTTTACTTAAATATCACGTGATCCCGTTCGGCTATTTTTATTGGCTGTTCGGCGGATCCCGCGTAGAAACGCAATTTCGGTTTCAACGATTATTTCTGTTAATAATTTAAGTTAATCACTATAATTAATCTCGTCAAAAGGTGCAATTTTTGTTGTTCTTCACTTTTGGTAAGAAAAAGTGACATTAAAAGTTCGTTAGTTGGCCGTAAGCGTCGATTCAAAAAAGCCGTTAAACGGTCAAGCGAACAATTGCAAAGATAACAGAAAAGTCACGTGATTGTCACGTGACTTTAGTGTTGGCGCTTGCTGCCATTCTGATTGGTCGATCGGCAGAGCCAGGCTAAAATCACATTTGGTTTCAAGGCTTCAAAATATTATGATAATCGATTAAAACCTAAGCTTTTTTGAGCTTAATGGGTGCCATTTTTAGTGTTTTCAAAGTACTTAAAGCATTATTTGCATTTTTCCGCCAAAAGAGGCCAAAATAAAGGCCGACGTTTGTGCAGTTCGCGATCGACGATTCTGATTGGCTGATCGGCGGAGCCTGGTCAAAAGCACAATTTTCGCAAAAAAGTGAAAAAAGAGCCGAAATGCGAAATTGCATGAAATTTCGTGCTCTTGATTGATGACATTTTCATGCTTGAGCAATTTCTACGTTGATATTTCCTGTTGATCCAAAAATTAAGCAATGAAATTGGAGAATTCTCTCGACAGAGCGCGAATCCGGATTCATGGCCTAAAGAGAAAAGCGCAAAATTTGGCGCCAAGTTCAAATTGCTTAATTTTCAAGTAATTGGAGAAGAAGAATCCAATTGCATTTGTTACATTCATTAAATCTTTGATTTAAAACGAGTGATTCATGATTGTCGGCAATTTTTCTTACGTGGGCAACATTAAAATGGCACTTTGCAGCTTCAATGTTATTACGATCCGGATGAGACAAACCAAATGTTTCTATAGAATAGCCAATTTAAAAAACTTCAAGCGGTGATGAATGATTAATTAATTTATAGAAGTTTGAACTATGTCAGTTTTTTATCCTGATTCACAAATCGTCGTCATCTTACATAATACTTGCAGTGAACTCCACGATTGACAGTGGATCAAAAAGCCAATTTGACGCGAACTGGAGATTCCGCCCAGCAAAAGAATTTAGCAGTAATTTTCAGGACTTCAAGGTAAGTCAAAGACTCCAAATTAGTTTGAATTGACAGGTGAAGATTAAAAGGCTCATCAAAAAGTAATCGGGCTTAAGTTGAATTGGGTGAATTCAAAAATTGAGGCTTCCTTAACTTTTGATTCCAATTGAGTGACTGCGAAGTCATTGAAGTGAAACTAATTATTCACCAGAATTGGCAGCGGTCACTTGCTCTCGCAAGTATTAGGAAAGAACATTTTTACCAAACAGCCAATAAGTTAAAGAGGCTACGTTGATTTCGCAACTTATTTTCCGTTGGCGAGAAAAAGTAAATGAACTCACTGTGCGAGCGTTGTCAATGCTTAGCTTTTTATTCTGGATATTCATATCAGCGTGCCTAGATAAGTAAGCTTACTACGCGCTTGAATTGCTTTAAGGGAACCTTAATGCCAAAGAAATGTGGAAAGCGCATGACAAAACTTTGGCTAATAGAAATCCGGATTGATGAACGCAAAGAGATTATGCATACATCCAGGCACAGAGTAAAGCTGGATAAGATGTTTTCTCTATAATGATCCACATAAAGAAGGGCTCATAAAAACGTAAGACTCTTAACATGAGAAGCATGGTTACTGATTACCTTATTTATTTCAGACACGAGCCAAGAATCACACGAATGTCTCGTTAAAGTTCTTAATCTTTAGCTGAATTCTTTAATGCGACGGTCAATTCCTCAGGGAATATTGACAAGATCATTATATTTTTCCTCGTTTCAGAAAATAATCCACTTAATTCATCTTTGCAAAATCCGTCGTTGGTCACAAATTCAAATCAAAGTTTGCTTGACAAGGAATTTTTTAAAAATTATACGACTTCAACGTAGGATCAATCTTGAACTTGATGAAGCCAACTCAATTTTCGATAAATAGGCACAGTGACAAAAAAAGTTTTGCGCTCACGGGAATTTCCGTCAAATGGCTTGAATCTCGTTGATATGATATATGAAATGGAACAAGGAATCGACCTCCGGACTTCAGCTATTTTGAATTGCTTATGTTTTTTGACGTTTTTGACCTATTGTCCTTGCCAAGGCGAGGCCTTTTTGACATTTTAAGCCAAAATCATGCTATTTTTAGACATATTTGCCGAATTCCTTTGACAAGGCGAAGAATTTTGCTATTTTTGATGCTGCTTGACGTTTAAAGCCAAAATACCTCGCCAATTGAGCAATCTTAGCTGAAGGAGATAAAGTATAAGATGATTCGCGGGATGTTAAGGTGAGACAGTGTCATTTTAATTTCGTCGCGATTAACGAGTATAGCATAAACAAATATGGTCAGTTAGAATAACACGAATTACTAAAGTTGACGATGCAAAATATGCAGTATGAATAAAAAAATGAAAGAAATTTAAAAAATTAAAAACGACATAGCTCAGTCGCTTACGCTCTTGAAGTAAAGAAAATGCTAAGTCCCAAAATTGCTGAATTTCGGCTAAGTCCCAGAATCAGCAAAAACGACTAAGTCCCAGAATAAGAAAAAAAGACCAAGTACCAAAAAACACGAAAATTCATCAAGTTCCCAAGAGGTGGGCATCGCCTACCATGCGCGCAAATGCTGGAGTTGAGCACAAATATGCGCAAAAGCACATTTTCTCCTAACCGCATCGTGCCGATTCAGACACGGTTTAATGAAAAATCATCGTGGTTCGACCGAGTGCGAGAAAAACCGAGGTGCGCTCATTGCGAGTTTTTTCAAATTTACGAGCTCGCGGGTAAATCAAATTTTTCTTACAACCGCTTCGAGCCGATTCAGACACGGTTTGATGAAAAAACATCGTGGTTCGACAGAGTGCGAGAAAAACCGAGGTGCGCTCGTTGCGAGAGATTTCAAATTTACGAGCTCGCGTGTAACCGTCTCTTGTTGCTGGGAGAGCAGAGTGCACTCACATTCATCGCAGCTCGCCCGAGCGCGAGAAAAACCGAGCTGCGCTCGTTGCGAGATATTTCAAATTTACGAGCGCGCGCGTGCCCGTAAATAGGTGCGAGAGAACGAGAGCTTGGAGGAAAACGCGCCAAAGCGGGAAGGTGAACGCGGGCGCTGAGTAAGTGACGCTTTAGCGTGAGCGCGCGGACTTTTTCGAGTCACCGCACAACAGAAGAGCAGGTAAAACTGAACGCGAGCGCGGGTAACTTCATTGCGCCGTGAACTTTTCATTGCAATGTGCGCGTTGGTAGGAAGCGCGAGCGTGAAGTCTTCGACGCGCTAAAACTAGAGTGCGAAAAATGCCGCAAAAGAATAAAGCGCGTGTGCGTTCACGAAGCAGCCGACTCACTAATAAAAAGCGCACTCGCAAGAGAGCGAAAAATACCGAGCAGTCTAAGTGCGTGAAAATATTTTTCCATCGAGCCCTGCTCAACGGCAATACAAAACGGAGGACACAGTTTCCCATTTGTAATGAATATCATCGACCAATTTTTTCTTATGTAAATAAAAACGGAGTGTTCAGTAATATGGGCAAAGATAGTGCAATAGTTGAGTTCACAAGGCAACGGATCCGCCATAACGCGTGAAACACGAATGTGAATGAGTACGAAGGAATTTTTTTCGCGCGGCACCCCAAAAAAATGCGCTATTTCATGACCGAGGTGAATGAGAACGAAGGAATTTTGTTCTTCGCGCGGCTCGCCGAAAAATTGCGCTCGTGAATTACCGAGGTGAATGAGTGCGACGGAAGTTTTTCATAGCGCGGCTCGCCCAAAAAATTGCGCTCGTGAATTACCGAGGTGAATGAGTGCGACGGAAGTTTTTCATAGCGCGGCTCGCCCAAAAAAATGCGCTCGTGAATTACCGAGGTGAAGGAGTGCGAAGGAACTCCGTAGCCCGCGCAGCTCGAGCGCCGCTAAAACAAGGCGTGCGAGAATAAGCGAGGGGAGCGAGCGCGATGGAATTCCTTACATCGCGCGACGCGAGCGCGCCAAAAAGTAACCGCGCGAAAATCAGTAAGGACAGCGAGCGCTTCAAAAATATGGCGCGCGAGAATTTCCGAGGTAAGCGAGTGCGTTGAAGTTTCTTACCAGGCGCGAGAAATAGCGAGTTGAGCGAGCGCGAATGAATTCCTTACAATGAACAGCGCGAGCGCGAAAATAAGACGGCGTGCGAGAATTACCGAGGTGAGTGAGTGCGATGAAATTCCTTACTGCGAGCAGCGCGCAAGTGCGACGTTGACGTACACGTTATGGGCGCGAGAATTGACGAGGCGACCAAGAGCGCAAGCAAAATATGCCGCGGGGAAAGTGCAACCGCTTTTAGAAACGGAGGATACCGATCAATTTTTCTAAAATTAAAACTTGCTTCGTCTGCAATTCGAGGTGACGGAGTGCGATAAATTTTGAGCGACAGAGCGCTTTTCACCAAATTTGACGAGTTACGTTTATCGGCCATTTGCTAAGGAGTTAACGGTTACATTTCAGAAATTCGAGTGCGATAAACTACGAGGCGACTAAGTGCGATAGAAATTTTTTCACCGAGCTACGCTTAACGGCAATTTAAAACGGAGACTACCGATTCTTTTTTTTCTGATCAAGCCACCAATTTGAAGAAGAAACTATGACAAAAAATGGCAAATTTTGATTTTCTGCGCTTGAAATATATGCTACGCGCACGGCTCATTAGTTTTTTGAAACGGAGACAACCGACTGACTTGATCTATAATAAGAGACGATAAGTATATTCATAAATTAAAATACCACTAAATCGAGATAGGAGAATGCTTATCCCGATAAATCCGGTTATGAGGACAGTTCATATGGTCATGTCAGACTCATAAGATAATGCAATTTAGCGAAACGAAAATAAATTCGATTTTTCAGATTCTCAAACTGCCGCCGTTTCCGCTGAATTGCCGCCATGAACACAGACGTCAACTTTATAAGAGCAATCCTTACAATAATAGCGCCGCGTTGATAAGATAGAAAAAAAGACGCTGTAACTTTTAATTAGGAGCGTTTAAAGCATGTCAATCAAATTCACGAGGAAAGGTGACTACTAGTTCTGCCGAATACCGTTTTTTGATGGATTCAATAACGACAGCTTCATTGCCTTCATCTCGGTGGTTTTCTTACCAAAATTGGCTACGGAAACTTGCGGAAATGGGAGCTCGAAATGTCATCTTTTAGCTTTCGGCCGAGAGAAAATTGACTCCAACGATTTCGCCTACTTTTCCCCGTACGCGTCTAGGAGGGATTATTTTGATGTTAAGAATTACACACTCGAAGATCAAAGGCGAGACTTCTGCTAATTTTAATGCTCGTTTGACATTTTCGCATAAATCTAACGCGCTTTTGCTATTTTTCTTGTTTTTTGAGGGTTTTTTGCCTAAAAACCTCGTCAAGGAGAGGACTTTTGCTATTTTTGATGTTTTCTGGCGTTTTTTGCTTAAAACCTTGCCAAGGCGTATGCATTTTGACTTTTTAAACCAAAACCCTCGTTAGGCGAGGATTTTAGCTATTATTGATGTTTATTTGACATTTTTTGCATGAATCCCTCGCCAAGGCGAGGTCTTTTGCAACTATTGCAATTTTTCAACGTTTTCCAGTTAGAAAACTTCAGCATGCAGTTTTGTAACATGACTTCACGAAAAAACTCATTTTTGTCAGCTTGGCGGTGGGTTCACTACATACGGCAGTGAAGCGAAAATCCCTGTATTTCGCTGAGATTTGGCGTGCGCTCGCATCCACCGTACAATAATGGATTTTTTTCGTCACATGTGAAGAAATAATGTTCATTATTGTACAGTTGGCAGCTTGAGAGTTCTTCTTCAATTAAAAAAAGACTTGACCAGGATTCGAACCTAGGTCGGCTGGGTGAAGGGCTAGCACTATGCCAATGTACTACCTGAATTATCATATTTTATTGCAAATTCTGGCATATTAAAAAATGATTACTTTCTGTTCGAAATAACTCCTAATCACGTAATTCAATTTTTTTCTGTCAGAAGCCCTTCCATAGCATAGTTAGACCGCGTGTTTAGCTAATAACAGTCTTCTATTAACATTCTCATTTTAGAAAAAGTCTTTTCCACTTTTATTTAAGAAAAATCTGCAAAAATTCTTTTTTTAAAAAAGTTTTCTAGTCATCTTTGTAGAAAAAACTTAAATTGATCTTGCTAAAAAAGAATGGAATTTATCATCTTATCTTCTCCAAGGTACTTTGGAAACTCATAACTCAGTAAGTATTGAGCCGATTGGAACCAAATTTGGAGGGATTCATAAGAGCGTATTGAAGAATCTTCATGCCAATTTTCATCCGGATCGTAGATCTCTAAGGAGGTTGCTGATTTTTCTCCTTTGCTTAACTGATTTGCCTCACTTACAGTAAGGCGGCCTTAGCGTCCTCCAATCCGGATGAAAATTGGCATGAAGATTCTTCTATACGTCCTTATAAATTCCTCCAAATTTGGTTCCAGTCGGACGAGTAGATGCTGAGATATAAGAGCGCAAAGTGCCTTTCTTACCTTATAAAAATGTTTATGAGAACAAGCTAAATTCGTCATTTTGGTGCTTTTGGAAAAATTCTGGCTAAATATCCCCGTAAAAATATCTGGTTACCCTTCAAGTGCTGAGCTCTTGCTGGAGATGCGCGTGCGCGATTGACCGCAGAGTTTGACCTGCAACTGAGCTATCTTTTTTGAGGCTATTTTCTGGATTAAATAAATGAAATTTTAGCATTTAAAAGTAATTTAGGGATTCAGAACCGTCACGAAGCTGACAAAAATGTCAATACTGTCCTGATGACTCGTCCATATAGGGTTTTTCGCTTATTCGTTGTAAAATTCCAGATCACTCGTGGCTTCGCCACTCGATGATCTTTCATTTGACTACTCATGAGCGAAAAACCCTATATGGACTCGTCATCAGGACAGTATTGTTACATTTTTGGGAACGGAAAAGGCAAATATTTCATAAGGATGAAGGCTTCGATAAGTGCCAATTTTTAAAAAAAGTTATCTTTGCGAAAAGGCAGGTAATCCGCGACAATCTTACAATTACTATCGCTGTAAAGTTGTAAGAACCATTTAAAGTTATTCATTGAAAGGTTCAATGACTAATAAGTTCACGAAAATTGTGCACCGACTCACTTTGAAGCACTTGAAGATCAATCAAGTAAGAAATAGGAATAGCCCTAGAAGTCAAGAGAAAGCAGCACATAAAATAATCATTGTTAGTTCTTGCTCGCGAAATCGTCGGAGTCAATTTACATAGGGCTCCAAGCCAAAAATTGACTTTCAGGGCTCGCAATTCCGCACATTTCCTCAGCCAATTTTGATAAATAATCATTAAATGGGGTCTGATTATCGTCATAGCCATAACAGCTAATTGCATTTGATGTCATACAAAAGTTATAGAATCGATCCCGAAAGTAGGCTATATTGGGTATTCTACTGTTTTCCAATTGGCAAAAAAGCTATCGTGTTATTCTAATTATTCAAGGCCAAATAAAAGCCGAAATAATTAGAATAACACGATAGCTTTTTGGCCAATATTGCGAGCAAAAAGTTTGTTTGTCCCAAAATCAACTTTTCGCTTTTACGCGTAAAAAAGCGAAAAGTGCAAAACTGTTGCAATATTGAACAAGTCAACTTTTTTCGGTCTTTCTGGCCTTGCACACCAAGGTAAGACTTACAGTTAGGCTTAGTTTCGGAATTCATGTTATTTCCATCTCTCCAGAGTTAGTTTTCTACTTCTATTAAAACGTTAAAAGCGAAAATTGCAAAACTGTTGGAATAATGACCAGTCAACTTTTCCGGCCTCTTTTGGCCTTTCAAACCAAGGATGACTTAAAGTAAGGCTTTGTAACAGAAACCAGGTAATTTTCATCCCTCCAGAGTAAGCAGAGAAAGTTGACTTACTCATTTTAAAGCTATTTTGCACTTAACGCTTTTTATGGGGCTAACAAACTTTTTGCAAGCTTTATTGGCCTAAAAGTGACTTAATTGCTCTTCTTAATTTCTTTGGTCAATTGAAAACCAAGCCCTTTGATTGCATTTTCCCCTAAAAGGCACATTGACTAAAAATGCCTTCTTGATGCGCACGAGGAAAAAACTCGGAGTCAATTTTCACACGGTCGAAAGCTAAAAGCTAACATCCCAGAGTTCCCAAGTCCGCAATTTCCGCATCCAATTTGATGACGTCATAAAAGAAAATTTTCATTTGATTCCACAGTGGTTCAAAATCCCTTCTAGACCCGCACGGATAAAAAACTCGCGAAATCGTCGGAGTCAATTTGCATAGGGCTTTAAGCTAAAAATTGACTTTCAGGGCTCGCAATTCCGCTCATTTCCACGGCCAATTTTGATGAATAATCATTAAATAGGGTCTGATTATGGCCATAGCCATAATAGCTAAATGTCATTCGGTGTCAAACAAAAGTTAAACAATTGATCCTGAAAGTACGCTAAATTGGGTGTTTTCTCTAATAGAACTGTTTCAGACAAATCAATTTAAAGATGAATTTTAACGTTTTTTCTATCAGTAATCCCTAATTTGAGCTGCTTTCATGGCTAAGAAGTTATCCCAAAAATAAGCTGAAAGTGGGTGGAAAAATGAGAATTTGGCGATTGATTTGGGGGAATTTCTCATGCGCGTGAAAACGGCTTTTTGAACCACCGTGGATTCCAATCAAAAGTTATGGCTGCCCCCCAAAAATGGCAAAAAATGGCTGTTCGCCCGATTTCATTGCTGAACACTATTTCAAGCAAAGTTTGATTTTTAAGTCTTTGAATCTACCTCGGTCAATTCAAGCTCGTTTTGACTATCTTAATTGCCTAGAAGTCAAACAAAGTCAAACAAAGATGTCGAAAGTTGCTGAGAGCTCGGGCGATTTGGCTGATTTTATTGGCTTTTTGACCCACAATGAAATGGAAATTAAAAGAAAATATCAGAGATAATTTCTCGCAACCAAAAAGGAAAAGAAATGAGTTTCGCAGCTATTTATTAGACTCATACTTTAATTTTTTTAAGTTTTTGTCGTATTCAAATTGTGAAATCGTTAAAAAAATCCCGGTTATGGATGATTTTTAAAAAAAGGTACACAAAATGCTGCTGGGCTTCAAACAAAAAAGTTATGAAACGTGATCTCATTTTTAAAGGAATTATTGCAGAGCGAGAGCTTCATTATTTCCCTTCGCAAGCAGTTTTTATTCTAAGCTGAAGCTTTGAAGCAGCCAAACGTTTCTACGCAAGAGAGCAGAGTTTTGCCGCGAATTTTAGGTAGAAGAAAGAACAGCTGTGTGCTGCGAGCATAGCAACGTAGCAGCAGCTTCACTATTCTCTATGAGCAAAATGCTGGTAACCATAAAACAAAAAAGTTATCAAACGTGAGCTCATATTTTACCTAACATACTTTATTGATAGTTAAATGATATCTGAGGCCAATAATCTTCCTCTGTCAATATAAAGCTATTAGGATTCTTTGAACAGCCTAGAATAGAAGTTATCCTTATTAGAAACTAAAAATGAGCCTTGAAATTAGAGTTTTGTGATTTGCTAGAAAACTTCTTGTTTCACAGAAAATATTTTTTTTGGCTGTAGGTGATGCAATCCAGATTTTGCCCCAACATCCAAACGTTGCTATGCTAGAGAGTACAGTTTTGCCGGGAATTTTTAGGTAGAAGAAAGAACAGCTGCGAGGCGCGTGACATAGCAACGCCGCAGCAGCTTCACTTCCAGCTGGAGAACACAGACGACAATTGAGAAAAACGCGCCACAGATCTACAAAGCTGCGCGGTCAAAATGTGGCGCTCAACACTAAGAATCACCTCATTATAAAATATGTTTTATGCCAAAATATAGCAGTAATGAAAGCACCAAAGTTGAAAAACAATAGAGGAGTTGGTAGCTCAAAAGATGCCGTATCTTTGACTGCGCGGGAAAAACTTGTGCCTCTATTTGATCAATGCAACATCATCAACTGACAAAAGTGGCCGTTGCTGGACGTTGAACTTGAAGCAGAAGTTATTTCTTCACATAGCAACTTCTGCTTTGCTTAGAAAAAAATTGCACTAAGAATAAAGTATGGTGTCACGTAATTTTAACTGAAAGTGCTAAAAGAGTAAAATATTTTACTTACTTAATATGGTAAAAAAGGGTCAAATAATTTTTATAAGATGGGATTTTACTTAAAAGCTGTCTATTCTCGCCTTTGTCATCCTCAATATTATTGTAATGTATTAATGTTAAGGTAATAATGCCTTATTTTTCATCATGATACCGCAACGTAGCGAAAATGACTTTACTTTGCTGAAACACATAATGGCTATCAAGTGTGATAAAAGTTATATACTGACAGGAAAAGATTTTTATCAAAAATCTAAAATCAATACATTCCCAAAAATATATTCTCTTTGGAAAAGAGTTGAAGAGCCATTTTTGGCCAATTTTTAGGCAAACGTAACTTATGTAACCAGTCGAATCCAAATAAGCCAGAGAGGTCAGACTGAAATGCCAAATTAGTTTCCACCAGAATTGGCTGCTTGAAGCTTATGGGGCATTAGAAAAACTGCTACGTTGTTTTCCGCGACTTTTTTCCGTGTGCGTCTGATTGGCAAATAAATCTTTCATTAATGATTATTATTTCTAAAAAACGAGGAAAAAATAGGTAAGCAATCGCTCAACATTTAAAGCAAAGGTGAATACTGTTAAAAGTCCTGATAAATAAAATCCTTTAGTCAAAAGTCCTGATGTAAAAAGTAGACTCTATCAAGGCCAAGTAAAGTTGTCGTAACGCCACAAACTTTTTCTACCTGTTTTTTACGTTTTTAGCCTAAATCCTCGCCGAGGCGAAGAAATTTCAGCCCATATTTAACGTTTTCAGCCGAAATTTTCACCAAGGCGAGGACTTATGATGTTTTTGAGGGTTTTTTGGCCTTTTTTGGCTGAAAACGTCTTACACGGGGAGAAAATTCCTCGTCTAGGCGAGGAATTTAGGCTAATAAGGTCAAAAAGGCCTCGCCTTGGCGAGAGATATGAGCAGACTTTTAGCATCTGGTCTTTTTTCTACTGGACTGAGTTTATCTGGACATTCCACATAGCAGACTTGTCACAGTCCATCCAAGCAAAGCAGATACACCTTTTAACTATTGAGCGAAATAACTGGTTTTCTTTGTGTAATTTCGCTCAACATTCACAAAAAGCTGATGCTTTGCTTGAAATGTTGAGTGCTTGCTTAGCTTTTTTGCCTTAGTTGGATCCCACAACATCAGGCAGCTAACCGAAAGCAAAATCAAGGTAACTTTGATTGTGCGTTCCTCAACAACTTCTCAACTGAGTGGAACGAAAATTGGCGGGATTCATCGGAGTTCCACTATAATTGTTCATATATAATTCAGTCCAAGTCCGAGGTCACAATAAAAAGATGGGCTTTAAGCAAAGCAAAGCTGGGTTAACCGAAAGGAAAATGTGTACCACTTAGCAGGCTCGGATTTGCGCCAAATTACGCATCAACAATTATTTTGTAACTCGAACTCATTATGAATCCCTCCAATTTTGGTTCCAATGAGTTGAGAAGTTGCTGAGAAATATGCACTCAAAGTTACCTTGCTTTTGCTTAAGCGTAGCTACCTATAGGCCGTTCTCATATTTCCAGAAATAGCTAAGCTAAGGTAAAAAAGCTAAGAAAACGCTCAACATTTAAAGTAAATCAGCTGCTTTTTTATGAATGTTGAGCAAACTTAGGCAAAGCAAACCAGTTATTTTGGTCAACATATAAAATGCGCAGCTACTTGAAATGTCGAGCGTTTGCTTAGCTATGATTACCTTAGCTTAGCTGTATTCGGCAATATGAGAGCGGCCTTATGTTGTGGAATCCACCTCTTAGCTTAGCTATTTCTGGCAATATGAGACCAGCCAATAGACTTACGTCACTGACTAACACGAACATACAGGTCTTTAATTTAATTAGAAGGTATCCTTGAACCTATACGAAACGCGTCGAACCTGAACTACTGCCAATACAGATCCGTAATTGGTCGTAAAAAAGGCACGATATCTTTATGAGAATTCGTAATGGAACAAGCCATGCTCAATCACCCAAGGCTATTCAAGCTGGCTTGTTGTTTTGCGATTGCCAACTTTCAGGAAAACATATTTCGCCGACTTAGAAAAAAACGCTCCACGGGCGCCTAAAGCATCAATAAAAACCAGGTCTTTCTTCTTCAAATTCTTTATGTGTCTGAAGTAGCAGCCTACCTTGATGATGCCATAACTCTTGTTTGACATTTAATGACAGCAACTTATAATGGCTAGGAAGGTAATCAGACGACCCCATTTAAAGATTATTCATCAAAATTGGATGCGAATAATTGCGGAACTTGGGGAGCTCTCTGAATGTGAGTTTTTGGCTGTCTTCGACGAATTGGCGAGTTTTTAACACGTGCGCGTCTAAATGGCGTTATGAGCCCCTATGGCTTGGTATTTTAATCCGCCAAATCGCCCGAATTCTCATTTTCATAACAAGTTTTCAAATTTTAATTTGGTTGACTTTTAGGCAAAAAAGTTAAAACTGGTATGAATTCACTAATGAGTTTTAAAATTTGACATCGAAATCAAACTTTGCTTGAAATAGTGTTCTTAAAGGAAAATGGTGAAATAGCCATAGGCATCCACAACTTCTGATTGGAATCGAATTTAATTGACTGAGGTCAATCAGACCTCATTTAATTATTATTCACCAAAATTGACTACGGAAATTAGCGGAATTGGGAGCTCTAAATGTCAGTTTTTAGCTTACGGCCCAAATTGACTCGTTTGATTTCGCGAGTTTCTTCCCCTTGCGCGGCAAAAAGGTATTTTAGGCCATTGTGCTATCATGAGAGAAAAGATAATAGCGCATGGATAGGAAATACTGGCTTCGATGAGGAAATCGAGGAGAAATTAAAGTATTATCTCTCTCGAAACTAGCACAAATGGTAGATGTGGTGATAGCATCAGAATTAACATATTAGTATGCCTATTGACTCAAACGTGTAAGCTTCTCTTGAAGCTTGAATTTCGAAGCAAGTTGCTTAATATTCCGGCACCAGTTCAATTCATGAATTTGTGACCGAGAAGTTTCCACTTCGAAGTCTTTTGCTTAGATTTGTCTGAATGCTTAGGTTATCATTGATGATCATTTGCTATAATATGATTTCATTTTCAATGATGCAATGATCCGTGAATTGGCTTTCCGGATAATTCTGGATTTCAAGTGAAGCAATCTTAATCAATGACCGCTTAAAGCAACATTAAAAAGAAATCACAAATCGTAATGAGGGGAAACTTTGTTCATAAATGAAGACGAGAGCACTGAGCAATTTTGTTTTGCTATTCTGAGATTGTCCTTAGGTGCGAAACATTCCTTAAATAAAAGTTTCCAATTACTGTATAGTGTAAACTAAAGTTGACTCACTGAAGGCTAAGTGAGCAAATTGGACAAAATGTGCTATGCTATGTCCGCGTCGGCGTCCAATCATCAAAGGGAATGGAGGCGGAGTCGCTCGTTAAGCGCTTATCAGGAGCGAACGAGGAAAATAATCCTCAGAGGTTAATGGACATAATCCCATTTCCTAGCCATTCACATACCAGCATCTGTCACTATTGAATTATGACTGATTTTGGGACATTTAACAGGTCTGAGAGATAAAATTGATGATCCAGCTCTAATTAAAATTCAGCTCAAAGAGAGCTGAGACATCTCAATTTGAGTGGGCAAGCTCAGGTCGAATTGAGCAATAACAATGTCACAGTGCGCACAAAATGGCCAAATCTGAGATCAACGAGGGCAATTTTCATTCAAGGCGGACGATTTCAATCTTACGGAAAGCTGTCAAGTCGCCAGCGTCAATGAAGGTAGGCAAAGAAACCACCTAGTATTACAACCGCACGCGACGTTTTCACATAGATAGAGAAAGATACTTTTCCTACCTTGTTTGATGAATCGTTGAGTTGTCGCTGAAAGATCCGGATCAATCCGGATTACAGGGTTGTAGCGTCGTAGTCAAACATAGCACTTTCAGGGGCTTTTTGTTGACTCCAAAGGCTTATTGTTGACTCCATGAGCTCATTGTTGACTCCAAGAGCTCAATGCCAACGTCAAGAGCTCGATCTCAACGTCAATAGGTCACTGTTGACTCCACGAGCTCAATGCCAACATCAATGTGTTGACTCAATGGCAACGTCAAGAGCTCATTGTCGACGTCAGAGCTCAATGCCAGCGTCAAGAGCTCAATCCCAACGTCAAGAGCTCATTGTCGACGGCAGAGCTCAATGCCAGCGTCAAGAGCTCGATCCCAACGTCAATAGGTCACTGTTGACTCCACAAGCTCAATGCTAATGTCAAGAGCTCATTGTTGACGTCAGAGCTCAATGCCAACGTCAAGAGCTCATTGTCGACGTTAGAGCTCAATGGCAACGTCAAGAGCTCAATGCCAACGTCAATAGACCATTGTTGACTCAAGGCCAACGTCAAGAGCTCCTTGTCGACGTCAGAGCTTAGAGGCCTTCGTCTCCGCATTGAAATGGCCACCGTCGCCGTTCGCCTTCGAAAGCACAGTCAAAAGGCCTTTTTTGCCATCTTTGGAAGAGATGATCGTCGCCATCAAAACGCCTTTTCAAAATGCCTTTGTCGCCGCCGTCAAAATGCCTTTGGCGTCGCCGTCAAATTGCCTTTGTTACCGCCGTCAAAATGCCTTTGTCGCCGCCGTAAAAAAGCCTGAATCGCCGCCGTCAGAAAGCCATTGTCGCTACGTCCAAAAACCTGCAAATTGGGCGAAAGAACGTTAAGAAATTGCACCCGTTTCACTTCAATTTTGCTCACTTTTCGCTACTTTGACCGAATTCGGCCCGATATGCCGAGTTGAGGAAGCTTGAAAAGGTTCGAAGCCAAGACAATCGTTCAGTTTTGAAGCACTTGTCACTGAAAATTCGGCGAGAAACGACGAAATTGACTTCGCCACTTTCACTGTTCATGCCGGCGCCAATTATTTGTTTACAAATCGGATCGGAATTAAGACCCGATATTTGTTTTGAGAAAGTGACGTCAGCCGATGGGAAAATCGCACCCTTCACTTTCCCGCTCAGCTGACGTTTTCTTTAACAGAAGCGAGCGTACATTTTTCCCGCCGGAGCCCGTAAGCAATCTAAGGCGATTTTTTAGTCGTTCCCGGAAACATGGCGCGCCAATTTTTATAACAATGGATTCCCGCGCGCTCGCCGATTTCAAAAACAATTTAAGTAAAAGAAAAAGACCTTTTTTTGTAGCGCTCGTATGCGAAATATCGAGAATTGTTGAGCGCGCTCAATTCATTCTTAAATTCAATATTAGGAGGGTCCGCTTTTTTGCGTAGCATTTGTAATTACGAGCGCCCGCAGACTCCAAAAGCATTTATAGTTACGAGCGCTCGCCGCTATGCTCGCTAAAAATAAAGAGTGTCAGGCGCGCGTTGTTTTCGAAAACATTCGTTTGTGACG
>JAGUCH010000008.1:6790000-6792500 GCA_019096065.1 Paracyclopina nana
TTCGGACTCCATCCCGATCTGGGGAACTTTGCTGCCCGGCCCAAAGCGCTGGGTAGCTCTCCTCTTCATCCACTTGGCAGAGTGGAGGTCCCAAATCGTCTGTAGACGACTTATGTGCCGGCCGGGGTGTCGTACTTGGTAGAGCAGCTACCATACTGCGATCTATTGAGACTCAGCCCTTTTGACTGGAAGATTTGTCTTGTCAGCTAGACAAGTCCTCCTCTCAAGGGCAGCTGCTAAGGAGGGAAGAAAAAGGCAGAGCATTCGCGCTTCAACAGCGCGAGTGTTCTGCCTTTTTCGCACAAGTCCTGGATAGAGTCGTTTCCTCCGTTCCGCCGCCGCCACTGGGCAGGTGAAAAAATCACAAGTCCCAGTGTGGGGAAAATTATTCTCGAAATTTTCACCAAGTTCCGCGCGTCTAGTCGTTTCCTCCGTTCCGCCGCCGGGCGGTTGAAAAGAAAAATCACAAGTTTCGTGGGTCCTCCCGTTTCCTCCGTTTGCGGAAACGCCGCCCTGATGAAAAAATCACAAGTCCCAGCTAGTGGAAAAATTTGTCACCATCACCAAGTTCCGCGCGTCTAGTCGTTTCCTCCGTTTTGGCGCCGGCCAGTTTGAAAAGTAGCACAGCATGAGCAGCCTCCTCCGAGCAGCCCGAGCAGTGCAAGCAACCTCGGCCTCACTGCCACTCGTAGCAGCAGCTTGCTGACGATGATGATGCTGCTTAAGTTGTGTTGTTTCCAGACTTGTGAACCCGAGACACTAGGCTTAACAATTATTCACTGTTTCTCACTAGTGACACATTCATTTTTTGCAGCAAGCAAGCTATCTATCCATTTCTTTCATCTATCTCTGCATGAAACATAAACTCCTTTGCTGCATGCTATGTACCAAGACACAGCTAAACGTGATTTTTTTCATAATTTTTTCATGTGCTCTTTTTTGTTCCTCTGCAGCAAATATGTGCTCCTCTGCTACAAATTGGCATTTTCCTGAGCAGAGGCAATTTTTTTTTCTGTTCTCGTGTCTGCGCATGAAAAATTCATATGTTTTTTTTTTATCCTCGCATATCTCCGCATGAAATATATGCTCCTCTGCATGAATCGAGGGAGTGGACCACTTTTCAAGAGTTTTGGGACTTGGCAGTTTTTCCTCTACTTTGGACTTAGCCAAATTTCCGCCTCTTGGGGACTTAGCCAAATTTCAGCTTCTCGGGGACTTGTAATTTTTTTGGCAATTTTCAACTTTTTTTTTTTGGTGCCTCTGCATCAAATATGTGCTCCTCTGCTGCAAATTGGCACTTTCCTGAGCAGAGGCAAATTTTTTTTTTTTCTCATGTCTCCGCATGAAAAACCATTTTTTCATGCATCCTCACATGTCTCCGCATGAAATATATGCTCCTCTGCATGAATCGAGGGAGTGGGCCACTTTTCATGAATTTGTGGACTTGGCAGTTTTTCATGCATTTTGGACTTAGCCAAATTTCCGCCTCTTGGGGACTTAGCCAAATTTCAGCTTTTCTGGGACTTGTGAATTTTTGCGATTTTCTGGGACTTAGCCAAAATTCCGAGTTTCTGGGACTTGTGATTTTTCAGTGGCCATGTGGGAACCGCGTGCAGGGCCGCCATTGCCGCATAGGCTGGGCGGCAGAGTTCACCTGCCATGTTAGAGAGTGAGTGCAGCGGGTGCAATGTTATCACCTGTCACAGGCTGTTTTGGCTAACATGAGGAGGAAAGCTGAGAGCGCGAATGCGCGCGTCTCGGCGATCTCTCCGTCAGGACGGCGAGAGCGCGAGTATGGCGCGTTAAGCGCGCTAGTTAGAAGTACTCACACGCGTTCCACAGATGTTGTGTCTCGGTGGATTTTGTTCTCCGTGCGACGGCCGCTCGCGTCATTGGCGCGCAGATCGTTGATGGACGGGCAAAGTCGTTTGTTGTCGAGCTACGCAGTGCGTGGCTGAGCTGAGAAAGGCTGAACGCGGCGCGAGTCGCGGTCAGTCTGGACTTGGTGAAAAATTTTCAAAACTTGGGTTTCGGCGCGGCGGCTCTTAGCGGCCGTTGCGTCCGTCGAACCTCGTGACGAATATTTTTCCGATAGTTACCTGGTTGATCCTGCCAGTAGTCATATGCTTGTCTCAAAGATTAAGCCATGCATGTCTAAGTACAAGCCTCACTAAGGTGAAACCGCGAATGGCTCATTAAATCACACCTAATGTACTGGATAGTCTCAGTTACTTGGATAACTGCGGTAATTCTGGAGCTAATACATGCGCACAAGCCCCGACTTACGGAGGGGCGCTTTTATTAGATCAAAACCAAACGGCCTTTGATTCTGAATAACTTTGGGCCGATCGCATGGCCTCGAGCCGGCGACGTATCCTTCCAAGGTGTGCCCTATCAACTGTCGACTGTGGCATAGACGCCCACAGTGGTTTTGACGGGTAACGGGGAATTAGGGTTCGATTCCGGAGAGGGAGCCTGAGAAACGGCTACCACTTCTACG
>JAGUCH010000008.1:6815000-6817500 GCA_019096065.1 Paracyclopina nana
TTTTGGGACTTGGCAGTTTTTCCTCTACTTTGGACTTAGCCAAATTTCCGCCTCTTGGGGACTTAGCCAAATTTCAGCTTTTCTGGGACTTGTGAATTTTTGGCAATTTTCAACTTTTTTTTTTGGTGCCTCTGCATCAAATATGTGCTCCTCTGCTGCAAATTGGCACTTTCCTGAGCAGAGGCAAATTTTTTTTTTTTCTCATGTCTCCGCATGAAAAACCATTTTTTCATGCATCCTCACATGTCTCCGCATGAAATATATGCTCCTCTGCATGAATCGAGGGAGTGGGCCACTTTTCATGAATTTGTGGACTTGGCAGTTTTTCATGCATTTTGGACTTAGCCAAATTTCCGCCTCTTGGGGACTTAGCCAAATTTCAGCTTTTCTGGGACTTGTGAATTTTTGCGATTTTCTGGGACTTAGCCAAAATTCCGAGTTTCTGGGACTTGTGATTTTTCAGTGGCCATGTGGGAACCGCGTGCAGGGCCGCCATTGCCGCATAGGCTGGGCGGCAGAGTTCACCTGCCATGTTAGAGAGTGAGTGCAGCGGGTGCAATGTTATCACCTGTCACAGGCTGTTTTGGCTAACATGAGGAGGAAAGCTGAGAGCGCGAATGCGCGCGTCTCGGCGATCTCTCCGTCAGGACGGCGAGAGCGCGAGTATGGCGCGTTAAGCGCGCTAGTTAGAAGTACTCACACGCGTTCCACAGATGTTGTGTCTCGGTGGATTTTGTTCTCCGTGCGACGGCCGCTCGCGTCATTGGCGCGCAGATCGTTGATGGACGGGCAAAGTCGTTTGTTGTCGAGCTACGCAGTGCGTGGCTGAGCTGAGAAAGGCTGAACGCGGCGCGAGTCGCGGTCAGTCTGGACTTGGTGAAAAATTTTCAAAACTTGGGTTTCGGCGCGGCGGCTCTTAGCGGCCGTTGCGTCCGTCGAACCTCGTGACGAATATTTTTCCGATAGTTACCTGGTTGATCCTGCCAGTAGTCATATGCTTGTCTCAAAGATTAAGCCATGCATGTCTAAGTACAAGCCTCACTAAGGTGAAACCGCGAATGGCTCATTAAATCACACCTAATGTACTGGATAGTCTCAGTTACTTGGATAACTGCGGTAATTCTGGAGCTAATACATGCGCACAAGCCCCGACTTACGGAGGGGCGCTTTTATTAGATCAAAACCAAACGGCCTTGAGCCGTTTTCCTGGTGATTCTGAATAACTTTGGGCCGATCGCATGGCCTCGAGCCGGCGACGTATCCTTCCAAGGTGTGCCCTATCAACTGTCGACTGTGGCATAGACGCCCACAGTGGTTTTGACGGGTAACGGGGAATTAGGGTTCGATTCCGGAGAGGGAGCCTGAGAAACGGCTACCACTTCTACGGAAGGCAGCAGGCACGCAAATTACCCACTGGTCGAAGACCGAGGTAGTGACGAAAAATAACGATACCGGACTCATCCGAGGCCCGGTAATCGGAATGAGTACACTTTAAATCCTTTAACGAGGAACAATTGGAGGGCAAGTCTGGTGCCAGCAGCCGCGGTAATTCCAGCTCCAATAGCGTATATTAAAGTTGTTGCGGTTAAAAAGCTCGTAGTTGGATCTCGGCAGGCAGGGGGCGGTTCGCTCTTCAGTGTTACTGCCCCATTTGCCTGTGTGATTGACGGAGGTTTCGGGGTGCCCTTAAGTGAGTGTCCCGGAGCGCCGTCAGGTTTACTTTGAAAAAATTAGAGTGCTCAAAGCAGGCTTAATACGCTTGAATATTCGTGCATGGAATAATGGAATAGGAACTCGTTTCTATTTTGTTGGTTTTCGGAAATCGAGTTAATGATTAATAGGGACAATTGGGGGCATTAGTATTCAGACGACAGAGGTGAAATTCTTGGACCGTCTGAAGACTCACTACTGCGAAAGCATTTGCCAAGAGTGTTTTCATTAATCAAGAACGAAAGTTAGAGGTTCGAAGGCGATCAGATACCGCCCTAGTTCTAACCATAAACGATGCCAGCTAGCGATCCGCTGAGTTTTATTTGTAGGCTCTGCGGGAAGCTTTCGGGAAACCAAAGCTTTTGGGTTCCGGGGGAAGTATGGTTGCAAAGCTGAAACTTAAAGGAATTGACGGAAGGGCACCACCAGGAGTGGAGCCTGCGGCTTAATTTGACTCAACACGGGAAATCTCACCAGGCCCGGACACTGGAAGGATTGACAGATTGAGAGCTCTTTCTCGATTCGGTGGGTGGTGGTGCATGGCCGTTCTTAGTTGGTGGAGTGATTTGTCTGGTTAATTCCGATAACGAACGAGACTCTGTCCTGCTAAATAGTTGGCATGTCCTTTTGTGCGTGCCAAATTCTTCTTAGAGGGACTGGCTGCGTCTAGCAGCACGAGATTGAGCAATAACAGGTCTGTGATGCCCTTAGATGTTCTGGGCCGCACGCGCGCTACACTGAAGAGATCAGCACGTTTTCCCTTTCCGAGAGGAACGGGTAACCTGCTTAA
>JAGUCH010000008.1:6822500-6825000 GCA_019096065.1 Paracyclopina nana
AGTGCAAGCAACCTCGGCCTCACTGCCACTCGTAGCAGCAGCTTGCTGACGATGATGATGCTGCTTAAGTTGTGTTGTTTCCAGACTTGTGAACCCGAGACACTAGGCTTAACAATTATTCACTGTTTCTCACTAGTGACACATTCATTTTTTGCAGCAAGCAAGCTATCTATCCATTTCTTTCATCTATCTCTGCATGAAACATAAACTCCTTTGCTGCATGCTATGTAC
Source organism: Paracyclopina nana (assembly GCA_019096065.1). Taxonomy (NCBI): domain Eukaryota; kingdom Metazoa; phylum Arthropoda; class Copepoda; order Cyclopoida; family Cyclopettidae; genus Paracyclopina; species Paracyclopina nana. The sequence continues at coordinate 6,822,732 of JAGUCH010000008.1, forward strand.
CAAGACACAGCTAAACGTGATTTTTTTCATAATTTTTTCATGTGCTCTTTTTTGTTCCTCTGCAGCAAATATGTGCTCCTCTGCTACAAATTGGCATTTTCCTGAGCAGAGGCAATTTTTTTTTCTGTTCTCGTGTCTGCGCATGAAAAATTCATATGTTTTTTTTTTATCCTCGCATATCTCCGCATGAAATATATGCTCCTCTGCATGAATCGAGGGAGTGGACCACTTTTCAAGAGTTTTGGGACTTGGCAGTTTTTCCTCTACTTTGGACTTAGCCAAATTTCCGCCTCTTGGGGACTTAGCCAAATTTCAGCTTCTCGGGGACTTGTAATTTTTTTGGCAATTTTCAACTTTTTTTTTTGGTGCCTCTGCATCAAATATGTGCTCCTCTGCTGCAAATTGGCACTTTCCTGAGCAGAGGCAAATTTTTTTTTTTTCTCATGTCTCCGCATGAAAAACCATTTTTTCATGCATCCTCACATGTCTCCGCATGAAATATATGCTCCTCTGCATGAATCGAGGGAGTGGGCCACTTTTCATGAATTTGTGGACTTGGCAGTTTTTCATGCATTTTGGACTTAGCCAAATTTCCGCCTCTTGGGGACTTAGCCAAATTTCAGCTTTTCTGGGACTTGTGAATTTTTGCGATTTTCTGGGACTTAGCCAAAATTCCGAGTTTCTGGGACTTGTGATTTTTCAGTGGCCATGTGGGAACCGCGTGCAGGGCCGCCATTGCCGCATAGGCTGGGCGGCAGAGTTCACCTGCCATGTTAGAGAGTGAGTGCAGCGGGTGCAATGTTATCACCTGTCACAGGCTGTTTTGGCTAACATGAGGAGGAAAGCTGAGAGCGCGAATGCGCGCGTCTCGGCGATCTCTCCGTCAGGACGGCGAGAGCGCGAGTATGGCGCGTTAAGCGCGCTAGTTAGAAGTACTCACACGCGTTCCACAGATGTTGTGTCTCGGTGGATTTTGTTCTCCGTGCGACGGCCGCTCGCGTCATTGGCGCGCAGATCGTTGATGGACGGGCAAAGTCGTTTGTTGTCGAGCTACGCAGTGCGTGGCTGAGCTGAGAAAGGCTGAACGCGGCGCGAGTCGCGGTCAGTCTGGACTTGGTGAAAAATTTTCAAAACTTGGGTTTCGGCGCGGCGGCTCTTAGCGGCCGTTGCGTCCGTCGAACCTCGTGACGAATATTTTTCCGATAGTTACCTGGTTGATCCTGCCAGTAGTCATATGCTTGTCTCAAAGATTAAGCCATGCATGTCTAAGTACAAGCCTCACTAAGGTGAAACCGCGAATGGCTCATTAAATCACACCTAATGTACTGGATAGTCTCAGTTACTTGGATAACTGCGGTAATTCTGGAGCTAATACATGCGCACAAGCCCCGACTTACGGAGGGGCGCTTTTATTAGATCAAAACCAAACGGCCTTGAGCCGTCCCCTGGTGATTCTGAATAACTTTGGGCCGATCGCATGGCCTCGAGCCGGCGACGTATCCTTCCAAGGTGTGCCCTATCAACTGTCGACTGTGGCATAGACGCCCACAGTGGTTTTGACGGGTAACGGGGAATTAGGGTTCGATTCCGGAGAGGGAGCCTGAGAAACGGCTACCACTTCTACGGAAGGCAGCAGGCACGCAAATTACCCACTGGTCGAAGACCGAGGTAGTGACGAAAAATAACGATACCGGACTCATCCGAGGCCCGGTAATCGGAATGAGTACACTTTAAATCCTTTAACGAGGAACAATTGGAGGGCAAGTCTGGTGCCAGCAGCCGCGGTAATTCCAGCTCCAATAGCGTATATTAAAGTTGTTGCGGTTAAAAAGCTCGTAGTTGGATCTCGGCAGGCAGGGGGCGGTTCGCTCTTCAGTGTTACTGCCCCATTTGCCTGTGTGATTGACGGAGGTTTCGGGGTGCCCTTAAGTGAGTGTCCCGGAGCGCCGTCAGGTTTACTTTGAAAAAATTAGAGTGCTCAAAGCAGGCTTAATACGCTTGAATATTCGTGCATGGAATAATGGAATAGGAACTCGTTTCTATTTTGTTGGTTTTCGGAAATCGAGTTAATGATTAATAGGGACAATTGGGGGCATTAGTATTCAGACGACAGAGGTGAAATTCTTGGACCGTCTGAAGACTCACTACTGCGAAAGCATTTGCCAAGAGTGTTTTCATTAATCAAGAACGAAAGTTAGAGGTTCGAAGGCGATCAGATACCGCCCTAGTTCTAACCATAAACGATGCCAGCTAGCGATCCGCTGAGTTT